>JAVQJL010090142.1:0-65389 GCA_036024295.1 Nannoperca obscura | reverse complement strand
GTGTGTGTGTGTGTGTGTGTGTGAGAGTTTCCCCTTGCTTCCAGTTTCTCCATGTGGTCATATTTAGGCCTGTGTGAAAAAAAACCTTTCTGTGATCGACTGACAGTGAATGAAACATTTACCTGATGACGGTACAGAGTGGGATTGTTTTGACAGCTATCGGCCGTATTTCCTCAAAAAAGAATCTGTGGAATGATGATGGAATCTAAAAATATCCTGGCTGTGAAATATGCTGAAAATCAGATTTATGTTCATACCTTTTGAACTGCATGGCATGGGAAAATGTAAGTTTTTAATGTTAATGTCCGTCTTGAATGCATGTTATAGGGCTGTGTTTAACTATTTCAATTTAAAAACTGTACTTCATGACAACCTTCTTAGAATAAGAAAACAGAGAATAAATTCATAGGCCTACCTATAAGTAAAGTGTGCTTTCAAAATAGCTAACTGTTTGTCACATCAGTACAATTATATCTTTGTTTTTTTTGAGATTTCCCAGTTCAGTTCACTGGAAATGCTGGAATTAAAAATGTGATCAGATAGAGCTGTATCTTCTTTCTGCCGTCACACACACACACACACATTTTAAGACCCTCTTCTTCTTTTATTGGGCATGTGCCGGATTCTATGCTTTCCAAAATCCCTCCCCGGAGTCTTCTGCCTCACTACTTTTGAAACGTTTTCTTTCCAGCACGATGCATGTGGAGTAGTCGGAGCAGATAGGACACCACCGTAAAGCAGGACAGGAGAGCGTCTGTGGTCCAGATGAAGTGCTTGTTGATTGCCAGCGAGAGCGCAGAGGTCCTCTTCCACTGGACCGACTCCGAGTTTCAGCAGAACATCCAGGAGCAGTATGGGGCGTCTCAGGAGGAGGGCGAGGGGGTAAGGAGGAAAATAATTCAACCGATGCTGTGCAACTGCTGTTTAGCCGGGCGTCCTGTAGCTGTTAGAGTAGCTCTTCATTTTTTTGTTTTTGTTTTAATGTTCAGCTTCCAGCCTTCGAGGACAGCATCAGCACCCTGTTTGCTCCCATCATTATCTCCCGCAGCACCATGGTGGACAGGCTGGGTGACGGCTACACCTCCTTCACCACAGAAAACAACCACACCTACGTCCTACACCAGGTAGCGCCTGCCTCCCAAAAGAACAGCCAGTCTTCACTCCTGCACAAATCCCCAGATTAACGCTCTTCGTGATGTCAAAATATATTTTCCCGACACATATCCATAAGAAGAAAAAAAAAAAAAGTATGTCGTCTGGCCTTCTTTTAAAATGCCGTCATGAATAAAGCAGATTCTCGAACTTTGCCTCGCAGACAGTAATAGCACTGTGACCTAAATGCAGGCCTCTCTTACAGAGTGGCGTCATGTTTGTCATGTGAGTCTCGTTAAGGAATCAAACCAGGCTTTGTCCTCCTGCAGCGCATGATACGCTTATCGAGTCCAAACTGATATATGTTGCAAGTTCGCTCAGTGTCAACAGCCTTTTAGGTATTTTAGTCAAATACAACCATCTTCACTTTATTTTCCATTATATTCGTGTGCTTGGGGCAATACAAGCTAATTAGGTCATTTTTGTGTCCTCAGTTCGATGAGTGTCTCTACATTGCTGTGAACGGAGATGGCGAGGAGGGAGAGGATGATCTGAGGAGGAAGATCTATGTGATGAAGAAGATGATAGAGGTCATGTTTGGCATGGTCACCCTCAGCAGCAACCTCCTCAGAAAAGAGTAAGACGTATTATGTGTGTTCCTTCTTCGACAGTGGCCAGTTTAAACGCGGCGTCTGGTTGATCTGTGAACCTGTTTGCCACCAGGCTGCGTCCTCAGGACACGGAGCAAAGAGCGAGGCTGTGGAAGCATCTGCAGGGCCTGCTGGAGACCTACAGCCACCTCCGAGAGAACGACCAGAGCTTCTTAGTGGAGGTGCAGTGCCTGAAAGGCTTGTTCTTTTGCTGCAGGTTCTGCAAATGTTTATATATTGGGACAAGACAATACTAAAAAGCTTTACAGTGCAGACTTCGCCACCTTGATACGGATTCAAGCTAATATCTTTGTGCCCACAGGAGTCCCGTGTGCAATAAAGCAAAGCCAGAGTTGTTATTGAGCTGTCAGTGTCATGATAAAGCACAAGATATTGTTGTTTGGGTTATGATATGTCTGTGAATTATTGAATTTCTATTCATATTTTTACTTCCTGTTTTCTTCTTGCTCAATATATTTGTGTCTATGTTTCCATCTACTGACACTGGGTATTTTTCTGGATTCTATGCACTTGATGTAAAGCTCTTATTTGGAAGTCGCTTTGGATAAAAGCGTCTGCTAAATGCCTAAATGTGATGTCTAAATGTAATTTTGGGGCATTGGTTAACAACCAGTTTTAAGGTTTTATTTAATACATTTTCTAGTCACATTATGAGTCACATTATTGGTTAGTGAAGCCGTGACCCTCTTTGGTGCATTGCTACATCAGATTTAGGATGTAAAAACTTTAACCACTAGATGGCAGAAACGATTAGAAAGCTAACGTTTGCTTACAAACCCCCTTTTAAATGGGTGTTTATATTATTTTGGTCTGCTACCTATACCTTTTTGTTTTTACACGTAATTAGTGTGTTGAACTATTTATCCTAAATATGAAAACATGGTCCTATTTGTTTGTTCTTTTGAAAAGTTTTTCTGGATTATTAAGAATAATCAGAAAACCATTATTCATATCTCTCAAAAACTTGCCATGCCAGCTATGCTTTAGTCAATTCATAGTCTAAAACATTGGAAAAGCCAAAGTGTGTTTAAGTTTAAGGACAAATACTTGTCTTTCAGTGCTCAAGTTATTATGGAAATGATGGTAAAAACCACCGTTCTCACTCGCGGGCCGTCATGTGATCTCCTCCCTTTGTCAGGCAGTGGAGAGGCTCATCCACCCCATGCTGTGTGAGCAGTGCATCGAGTTCCTGGAGCGCCGCTTAGTTCAGCAGCTCAACAGCAGCGTAGAGAGGGCAGGAGAGGAGGTGCTGCACGCCTTCATCCTGGTTCACACCAAGCTGCTCGCCTTCTACTCCAGGTACAGATAAACCCGTCACATTTATTCCATGACTTGCTCTGCCTAAGGTAGCGAAGAGGCTTTTTTTTTTTTAAATGAATCGAAGAGTTGTTTGTTTTCCTTTGCTCCTCCGCTCATTCTAGCCGCAATGCGAGCACGCTCACCACCTCAGACCTCCTGGCCCTCATCATCATGGCACAGAATATGTATCCTAGCAACGTAGATTCGGATGACTCCAGTCCTGAGGTAGAAAATGGTGACAGCCGCTCACACGGTACCATTGCAAAATGTTGGCCACCTTGTTTTTGATTATTCTCCGTTTCTGTGAAGGATGTGGAAAGTGCATCCGGTTCTGGTCCTGAAAGCTTCTACACCCCCGAGCCCTCTCCTACAGACAAAGACTCAGGCAGTTCAGGTGCACTTATTTCTATCTATATGGCCTGATTATTGAAACCAATGTGAAGAAAGTCTTTATTGTCCCAGAGGGAGATTTGTTCACACAGCAACATACTGATTTACACAATCTATGGAAAATCTATAAATATACATTCACTCACACAGATGAGTCATATACAACTTTGTCAACGAGGCAGTTTGTTCATGGCAGAAGGAACAAAAAGTCTTGTAGCTCAACTACAATCTTACAGTTTCGAAACAACAACAGTCTTTTGTATTTTTATGTGTCACCAGACAAGCCAGTGAGAGGAAGTACTCCTGTGTTTGAGTTTGTGGACCCAGACATCCAGGTCAGAGGATATTTAAGTGTCTATTCCTAATAGTCAGTCCTGATTTATAAGTTCCCACGCAACATAAACGGATTATTTTGGGTTGCAATGAGACAACTGGATGAAATACTAATGTCTTCAGATGGCAGAGGACAGCTTGCAGACTCTTGAAGTTCCTCCGCCTGACCCTTCAACCCCTCGCAGAGTCTTCTTGGAGGTCTCACTCAAAGAGGGGCTGTATCCCATGATGCCACATTCCATGTACTGTCTGCCACTGTGGCCTGGCATCACACTAGTGCTGCTAACCAAGGTTTGTGGATACCACCACACCATGTTTGTACTTGCATCCTCTTTTTTTTTTTTTTTTTTTTCTTACACATACACAGTTTCTTTCTGTCTCAACATGTTGTGGCCAGTAGGGGGCAAACTTGTGACACATTTATCTAGACGTATTTACCAAAAGTACAATTATTTTACAGTGTTCACAATATCTAAACACATCTTTGCTCACATGTTAAACCTCTTAAGCATCTATATTGTCTCTGTTAGATTCCCACCGGTGCAGTGGCCATGTCGGTGTACCGGTTTTTGGAGGCCTTTGCCAAGCTGGAGAAGCGTTTAAATGAAGGCCTAGAAGGTTCTGCTGCTACTAGAAGCCAGCCGACTATCCACGACATCCGCAGCAAACTGGATAAATTCATTAAAGCCCTGGGGCCTAGTGAAATACAGGTATGTGGTTTTATGTGTGTCCTATACCAACATGTTGTTCACCATACACATTTTACATCTCAATACGTGCCTACCTTCTTTTAATCCTCCTTTGTTATTACAGTATTATTCACAAACCATGAAACCGTTTATGAATTGAATCATTGAATGAATCCACTTAAGATCCAGTAAAAGAGAAGCCCCTAATAGAAATTGCTCCTGAGACAAAATGGCCAGTTCCTTGCATATGATATGAATTTGTGTGATTAATCATGTGATAAAATGTTCCGTTCTTGGTCTTGGACAAATAAAATCTATATAAATCTACAAAATAAAATGTTGTTCCTTGTCTTCTATCCAGTCTGCACAGTTACAAAAAGCCTGGACAGAGTTTAAGAACCAAGCCTTTGCCAGATCTGGACCTGGGTTCAACAAAGGGTAAGTCTGCTGCAGCCCCCTGCTGGCCAAAATGCATAATAGCAAAGCGGTTGTGATCCTTTGAATGACTAAACTCATGTTTTTTTTTTTAGTCTTATCCCAGGTTGTAAGAATATGAAGACCCAGCTGTGTGGAATATACCGACAGTGTTTTCTTGTCAACTCTGGACTGGCCGACGTTCCTCAACGTCTCTCCCCTGCTCTGCAGGAACGAGCCCAGACCATGGTGCAGTAAGTATCACCCAGCTGAGCACTATTTTTTTTTTTTTTAAACTAAGGCAGTCCACAGCGGCATCCTTCAATGTCTGTATCCTCTTTCTCTCCCCGTCTTTTTCTTTGTCACTGTCTTTCTGTTCTGCTCTTTCCTGTCACCTTCTCTGTCTCTTCCAGAGAAAAACTGATGGACTGGAAGGACTTTCTGTTGGTAAAAAGTAAGAGGAATATCACCATGGTGTCATATCCTGTCAGCAAAATAATCCCCCTCGCTGTGATGCCTTGTTGTGTGTGTGTGTGTGTGTGTGTGTGTGTGTGTGTGAGATCTCTGAGCGCTGCTTTGCACAAAACTAAATTTGTAATATTTTTGCAAGTGGATGCATATTTTAGGGGTCTTAACAACATGCATATGCCTAGAAAATGTTTTGAAATATTACACACTGTTATCCTGAGTGTATTTACCTTGACCCATTTAATGTCACTTACCTGGAGGATTTCCCGGGCCTCATCCATTTTATCTGCGTGGACCGATCCACCGGCCAGATGATCGCGCCGTCGCTCAACATCACAGAACGCAACACGTCTGAGCTGGGGAAGGGACCAGTCGCCCAGTTCATCAAAAGCAAGGTCAAGCATATTAGATGTGCACGTCTTCAAACTAATTAGTGTGGTCTTGAATTTCAGATTGTTGAAATGTATAATTTAATACTGCTGATGTGATTGATTAGGTTACAACATTGCCACTTTCATCTGTAGAAGTCTTAAAATGTATCACAGAAAAGTTATGGAAAATGACAAAATACAAAACTCAATTCGTTGTTAATATCATTTTTTTGCTCTAAGAAATTGTTTGACATTTTTGGAAAAATGCTCATTTGTTTTCTTGCTGAGAGTTAACTGAGAAGATCAATACCATGCTCACATCTGTGCAATAAATATGTAGCAGGATCTGGTTAACTTAGCTGAGCATTAAAACTGGAAATGGGGGGAAAACAGTTGCCAGGCAACCTGTGGAGACTTCAGGAAGTTACTGCTCACAGCCAAGAAATAGTCCTGCACATAACCCCCATAAAACAGCGAATTGTCATTTTAACAATTCAATTGTTGTACAGATTGAACAAACAACGTGTTTATTTGTGAGCTTTCTAGGTGTTAGATGGTGTTTTTTGTTACCTTTTTAGAGGAGATAATTCTTTGCAACTATTCCTTTTTTAAATGCTCACTGCATCAGTAATTGTGCTCATCTTTGTCTTAAATTAAATTTTCTTTACCAATCTGTACTGAAGGTGTGGAGCCTGGTCAGCACAACACGGCGCTATCTCCAGAAGGGTTACTCCACTGTCACATTGCGCGATGGAGACTTCTACTTCTGCTACTTCCTGTGGTTTGAAAATGAAACGGTAGGTTACTGGCATGTCATGTTTTAGTATCCAGCAATAAAAGAAAATCAATGTAGCATTCTGGAATACTGCGAAAGTAATACAAATGTGATCAATCAGGGCTACAAATTAGAGGCAGGGGACATACCCATCCTACCTGATGACTCTGCCCCTATTGGGATGCTTGCCTGGGACTACTACAGGTAAACAAATGACAAAATAATGAGGAAAATAGATGTGATTCATCCAAAAGAGAGTGCTGCTGACTATAGAAAGCAATGTGTCCAGCAGGAAGCTGCTGCGGTACTACAGTAAGAATCACCAGGGAGAGGCGGTGAAGTGCTACGAGCTGCTGACAGTTCACCTGGGGGTCATCCCCACCGAGATCATCCTCCAGCATTGCAGGCAGCTGGCGAGCAAACTGTGGGAGCCTTCGCGCAATCCACTGCTGTAGACACACCCACACACTTGAACTGAGTCACAGTTGCCAAACCTACTCATTTGTTGTATTGTGAAAAAACAACAAATTGCTCTCATTATCTCTCTCTCTATATATAAACTCCATCCAGTGCCTGTACTTCATCTTCCCATAATGTTTAGTGTGTGTAAGGTTATGTATCCTATGATAAGTTGACCAAAAGATGTTTATTAGAAGCACTTAAATTTATGATTAGCACAATCGAACACCATTGTTAACTTATGCACTATTATGTGTCTTGTTTGAAGTATATTGACAATATCACCCCTTGATTTTTGTAGATTGTAATATATTTTTGAATACTCATTTAAGACCCGTTTCCTATTTATTAGTAATTCTGTATGTGGTTATGCTGTATGTGATTTTTTTTTTTTTTTTCACTTTTTAAAATTTACAGCTGATCGAATTTTATAAATGCAGATTATGTCCATTTTTGCCTTTACTGCAGCAATTCTCAAAACATAACTGTCCCATAATTCCCAATGTCTGTTCATATAAATGATTTTTTGGAAACAATAAATACCAATAGTCCTCAATTTCACTTGTTTAATCAGTCATTGTAAAAAGAATTGAACCATTGACCATTGCATTCATTTTAAAAAACTCAGGAACGCGCTCAGCGATTGGCTATGTGATGGCACAATCTAAATTTAAATGTGATATTCTTAAGTTAGTCTCTACAATCATGAGTCGTGTCTAACCTTTAGCGTTTCAGTTGTTCACTCATTAGTCAACCCTGGAGACTGTGGGGCATTTTAAAGCTCAGTCCACGCTGTGTAGGATTCTTCCAGCAGGGCACAGTTATGGAGGACGCGTATGGGTTCACAGTGAGAAGGAGGAGTGAATCTATATAAATCATCAGTCTCTGCAGCGCTGCCTCACAGAGCTCCGGTGAGGTCACTCACAGCTCCTGCAGCTACCAGGTCCCTCAAGAAGAGTTTCTCAGCGCTGACGTCATGCACCACCTGGATGATGATAATAAAATGAGCCATAAATAGATCACTGTCGTCATAAAATGAGGCTTATGAGCCTTGCAGATGTGTCCCGCTCTTCGTAATGATGATGGATCTAAACTTACTTGAGCCTTCATTGCGCCCATGCGTATGGTCTCGTAGTAGTGGAGCCTGGCCTCTGGGTGCTGCATATCATACCCGAACCCTGCCAGGCTCACCTGGTCACACAGCTGCAAAGCCATGACAACCGCACTGGCACCTAGTGTTGGCACCACCTACTTGAGGAGAGAAAATGCACTTTGATCTATTTCTTCAACCAGTATGAACTCTGCAGTATTTTGTTCTATAGGAAGAAATATCCAACATAATGGCATGGTTAGCACTTATAAAGGGAGTATTCATCTTTCACTCCCTCAATGCCTAAGCTTATAGCAAGGTCAATACTATGCCAGCTATGCCATTGTTCTATGATCCCCTTCTTTCTCTTTGCATGCTGTATTGTATGAAAGCATACAACCTAGCATGAGCAGAATGCAAGGCTATATCGCAACTTGTAAAAAGGGGATATAGAATATGCATGTTGTGTTAGAACTCACGTTTCCCTGTTTCTGAGCATATTTCTGCAAGACTTGTCCAGTCTTGTGAATAATCTCCGGGTGGAGGATCCTGAAGTTCTCTGGTTTCAGAGGAATATCATCCACCACCTCCCTCCAGAACCATAGTTTGGACCAGAAGCTCTATTAAAAACAACACAGTAGGTGTAGAGCATGTGAGGCAGTGACTGTGATGGTGTGATAGCAGTGTTGCTGCATGAGTTGCTGGCTTATGTAATACACCATTTCTGTGTGCAGTGATGTGATGTAGGCTTACCAGAGGCGTTTTGGTGATGATGGCAGTGAGCCAGTCCAGATCCAGGCTCTTGAAGACCACCAGAGCAACCATGGTGGTCTTTTTGTACTCGTCTGCGGAGTGAGGTGCTCCCTCTGGGTACATCAGACGAATGGTGGTGCGTGAACCAGCATCTCTCTCAAAGTCATGCACTGGAGCATTATTCAGCCTGGTAACGGAGATGACAATGCATCTTTGAAAGTGATGCGTGTTTTGATGCTGTGAGTCTGTCTGACACTGGCACACGTACCTGATAATGATGTCATACTGATCTACATGGGATCCTAGATGGCTCCCATGAAGAACCCCTCCACTGCCCACCACCACGCATCGCCTGCAGCTTCCCTCTCTCCTCAGTGTTGGAGGCAGGCCAAGTTGAGGCAGAGAGGCCAGAGCCAGGGCCACATGCTCTTCACTGCCCTGGAGCCCCCGAGGAGGAGACAGATCCCATCGCACAGGCCTGCCGTGCTGCACAAACACAGGGATGTCTAGGAGGCTTGCAGAACAGGACAGAGGCTTGAGGTGGTTCAGACACCAGCGAGGCTGACAGGGACCTGACAGCAGGGAAGCTGACCGATTTAATAAGACCTGAAGAGGGGGAAACATAGAGAGAAGCTTGGTGAGAGTGAAGAAATTATCCAAAATGATTCCCAGGATGTGTATCCGTACCAGATCATTGGGCTGCTGGTTGTCTTCGCTGAGAGTTGCCACCTTATAGGCAGGAATCAGAATAGCCGAGTAGCATCCGATCAACAGCACCAGACTGAAGGCAAGGTTCTCCCTTCTTCTCAGCAGAGAAAAGAGACAACAAAACTTGATTGATGGCATTAAATAACAGCTCCACAAAACAAATACAGTACCTGCAGAGATGTACCTGCTAAGGAAAACTTCCCTGGAGTCAGGCTTTGTGACTGCTCGCTGTCGGTGAAAGACAGGCGTTGGTGTTGCAGCCTCCGCAGCCTCAGGCAGCAGTGGACAACCATCGTCTGGGTCCTCGACACTCAAGTGATTCAGCGTCACCATGGCATCCGTTCTTCCACCTGAAACACACACACATTATAGAACTCACAGTAGTGATTATAATCTAAATGATTCTATGACAGGACTGTCATAAACTAATATTGCTTCTCTCTCAAGACAAACTTTCTTAAAACCATTTTTTACAGATCTTAGAGGACTATGTTGCCTATTTCACCACCAAATGTCAACAAACACACACTGAACCATCAAATAGTATGAACAATATTACTCACAGCCAGCCTGGTAGAGATGTAAGCTGCCAGTTGACTGTCAGTTCACCTGCGCTCCATGTTTGAGCAGCAAGATGTGTGTCCTGTGCAGCTAAAATGGCTGCTAGAACTTCCCACTCCACTGAACCCTTCCCTCAATAACACTGGTTAACCATTAACAAATCACACAGTCAAACTTCTGTCTCTGACAGGAATGCACGTAAATAAGCTGAACTTTCAAAAAACACATTTCACAGATTCACTCTGGTTCATCTGGGATTTGAAAACATTTTGTAAATACAATCTGCTTTATCTGCTGAGAAAGTTGTTTAAGTGAAAGTTAGATAGCAGAAGTGAGTTAGTTCAATCAGGAGAAACTTAAGTAAAAACATGAGAAACGTGAAGAGTCTGTGAGTAGCATAATGAGATTGTGCTGACAATGTGAGTCACAGAAGATTGCTAATAATTAAGTTACCATAAGTGAAATTAATTAAATTCATAAAATCCCAGTTTATTTAGGTTCACTCAGGTTCATCAGGGATTTGAAAACATTTAGAAATAGAAACAGGGCAGGTACATACTTTAAAAAAATAGATCCTTCACTACTGAGAAAGTTGATTAGCTGAACGCTAATAATTTAATTAAAATTAAAATGAGGTATTCTAACATTTTGATGTTCTCGCAGGTGATGGAGAGGTTCCTAAAACTCATTACAGCAATGTATTTTTATATCTACTTTAAGTAGATATCTGTGTTTAGTCTTATATACCTATAAAATGGTTTTCTTAATGGAAAAAGTACCAAAGCTGAGGCTGGACAGTGATTGTTTGTTGGTGTGCTATCAAACATATATTTACAAGGTATCACTTACACAAGTAATGAAACCTTCATAAATAACATAATCCTCCAAAACAGTGTGTTTATGAGGGTTGTGCTCCTGCTGTTGCAGCAACAGGAGTGAGTACAACCAGGAGCTTGTGGAATGAATGTAGCCTCAGCTCATGACCTGGGCACGACATGCCTGAAGGGCTTGATGCACTTGTATGAATGTGTGTGTGTGTGTGTGTGTGCGTGCATGACAGAGGGGAAAAGAGGTAGAGGGAAAGAGAGAAGGAGTGTAGGGTTGGCAAGTTGGCAAGTACACACAAACATACATGCATACACACACCAAAGTGCACATACACCTGTTTGTTGGAGTAACACAATGTCCCACCATGAACCCAGCATTCCAGCCAGGAAGCCACTGGGCTTGTTGCACTTCTGTATAAAGCGACACGCAGTCAGCCGAGTCATCCACCACTTTTCTTTCAATCTAGATTATTAGTTAAAGTTAAAACGCTTTAACTGCTCAGAATTACTTGATTTACTTTATGCAAACTGATATAGAAGAGGTTGTGCAGTGGGCAGCCAGTGTGATGGACCATAAAACAGGAATAGAAAAGAAAGCTCAGGTAGGTGAGAGAAATACTAATGTCTCCGGAGTGACATCTGTGATGATGTTTCATTTATATCACAGTATCTTACATTAAGTATGGCTCCTTAAAATTATATCCATTAGACACAAAAGGATTTGTTTTGTTACCAGCACATCAAACTGTCTATACTAACTATAATATTTAATGTTACTGTTACCACAGTATCACAATTTATAAAGGCCTGATTTATGAAACTTGAATAGGTTTCTTATTTGAAAACGTGTTAATGAGCTGCTACATCCCAGAAAACATGTCATTGAAGTTAAACCCTGAACATAAAAAGAAAATCAGCCTACGCCAACATGCATTTGCAGATACGTTGAAAAACACATAGACCCACACATGCATTCATCAAGGACCTCTTTGTCACTACATGTTTTTCCATTCAAATGCATAAACATGATATTTCCATTTGCTCCAACAATGAACTTTGTGTATCAAGCATATTTGGGAAAAGTGATAAAAACTGAACGTTTTATATCCTGATGCCATAATAATTGACTTTTACTCTTTATTACTCTTTATTTCCCAGATTCAGATAGTTTAAATTAAAATATGTAAAAGTATATATATGTGTGTGTGAGTTGTTGTAATCAAAGGGTTTTTTATGCATAATAGACAAAAGTACACACCAACCAAGAACTTGTCATCAATAGAATAAATAAAATGCTTATTTTAGTTTGACAAAATAAGTCAAATAAAACAAGATCACATGCACACAAATATATGTTCCTTTGAACTCTATATAATTGATAAATTATGTAAAAACATATTAGCGGCATATGAGAGGGGGTTTATTTGGAACATTACTTTTGTTATGGCCAAGCCTACTTTGCACTATGCTGTGAATTTATTTTGACATTAACACCACCATTCCCATCAACAACACCCTTTAGCCTACTTGGCACATGTGCTTTACAAGCCAAGAGTACCTCTCTCATCTAAGTTTTATTACTGCCATCATTCTGTCATTTTCCAGGCAGAGCAGAGAGTGACGAGGGTCTCCTCAGACCTACGCTGTGAGATATTGGACCTGAGCGCAGGAGAGAATATCACAGAGCTGTGCAAAAGGAAAAAGAAGATCAAGAAGACATACACTGTAATAAAAATCCATCTAGTTAAATTAAAAACTTAAGTTCAATTGCTGTCTTGAAGTTTCAAGTCAAATTTAATTGGAATTACTAATTGTTTTAACTCATTATTTTAAGTCTAGGTTTGCTTTCGATTGCTCGATTTAAGTTGACATGACTCTATGTTACTGTTGTTTCAACTTTGCAATGCAAGTTCAAAATGTAGATCACTTATAAACATTCATTCTGTTCACTTGTTTCAATTAGTGGTTTGAACTTACTTCTGTGAGTTAAAGGAAGTCCTGACATTACTTTTTCAGTTCAGATTATCTAAAATAATGGATTGTTAATTGTTCTTGATAATAATAAGTCCAGTTCATCGAGATCTAGTTGCCAAAGATTATTTGTCCTCCGCTTGGTTTAGTACGCCGTTTTTCTTCTTCTTCTTTTTATGTCATAGCCATGGTTACAATTTACAGTGTTAAGTTAATTTGGCACATTGAATTTTACCTTTCATTGACCTGACTTATAAACCTGAGTTAGAATACTGAAAACGCATACAATTCAGTTGAAATAGTATAAATCACAATGTGAAGTTGAAGTAAATAAAAGAAAGTTCTTAGGCTACTTATCAATCAGATCCTTTTTACTGTGTATTCACCCAGAAAGTCTGTGGAAAAATCCCTGTGGTGAGCCACAATTTTCAGAAACCTTATCTTCATTTGCACAATATATATATAAAAACGTCTACCTCCTGTCCCTCCGTGTTTCTGTGTGGACAGATAGAGCCTGATGATACTGCAGAATTCATGAATGCAGCCAGTCAAGGCAAACTGAATGTGATAGACAAGTATCTGGGTGATGGCGGGAGCCCTAATGTCCATGATGAGGTATCCTCTCCTTCTGAAACAGTAAAACAGATAATTTACAACAAACCATTTCTACTTACAATATATTTGAACTTTCCAGTTGAAGAGGACAGCGCTACACCGTGCCTCTCTGGAAGGACACACTGCCGTTGTCCAGATGCTTTTAGAAAAAGGAGCCGATGTCAACTTTAAAGATCAAGTAAGACGCGGGGTCACATTGCTTTTCGTTTGTAAAGATGATGATGAGATTGGGTGGGATTATCATTACATGCTAAAGCGTCAACCCTCTAGTGGCCTGAAGTCAGCACTATTAATAGGATAGGGCCCCGCTACTGTGTTTCAGCTGGGCTCCAGGGCTGTACACTGGGCCTGCAGAGGGGGAAGCCTGGGAATTGTCAAAGCCCTGAAGAGCCACGGGGCTGACCTGAATGTTAGAGATAAGGTGAATGTGCTCCTTCTTTGTGTCTGAATTTGTACCGGGACTCATACCTGTGTGTCTGTGAACATATTCTAGGTCCTATGTGTTTGGATTTGCATACAAATAACCCAGTCACAGTCTATGTCCACATTGCAGTTGTACAGCACTCCTCTTCACGTGGCCACAAGAACAGGCCACACTGCCATTGTGGAGTACCTGCTTTCCTGTGGTGCCAAAATCAACTCCAGGGACAGGGTAGGCAGCAGCTCAACAGTGTCTTCCACTTTAGTGTTTCATCATCTCTACTAATCTTTTCTGTTATTAATACATTTGTTTCTACGTGCAGGAAGGGGACACAGCACTGCATGATGCAGTGCGTCTCAACAGATACAGGATAGTGAAGCTGCTCATGGTTGCAGGGGCTGACACAAAAATAAAAAATCATGTGAGTTTTTCCACCAGATGTCTGGTTTAGTTTAAAGACGCTTTTAAAGGAATAATTTGGACTTTTATCTCCTGAGAGTTAGATTTGAAGATCAATACCACTCTTTTATCTATACTTTAAATATGATGCTGCAGTCAGCACAGTAATTAACATGTAATATATCTCTTTCTCTTTTTTGTGTGCCGTGTATAATAGTATTTATTCTCTGGGCAGCTGGTCCCAGCCAAGAAACTGTGCCGCACATATAAACCATTCCCAGTGTATTTAATCTTTTTGCTAAGATAAACTAACATGCGTTGCCTCAGCAGCCTAATAATTAAGGCACATATCATATAATAACAACGTCCACAGATCAACACCATCCCGGGGGCCTTTGTTGCATCTCAAAACGCTCTCTCTCCCCCTTTGTTTCCTGCTTTTCTCCGCATTAAAAAATAAAGGTAAAATACCCTTTAAAAAAGAGAAAGAGATAGCTGGCTACTGGCTGTAGCCTCACATTTAAAATGCAGACAAGAGAGTGGTATCAATCTCCTGATCTAACTCTCGGCAAGATAGTTATGAATAAAATGAGCGTATTTTAGCATTCTGTGGCTCATATCTCAACACTATACATATAATACAACCAGACTAGCGTCTGAAACAAACTGATATTATGAACTGTGTTACAGGAAGGAGTGACAGCAGTGCAGCAGGTAAAACAATGGCAATTTGACATCATGGAGACCCTGCAGAGACAGGAAAAGCTGAGGGAGGCGGGACTGGTGCCTCCTGAAAACACCTCGAGAGAGGAGTGAATAGCACAAATGCTGTACATCTACTCATATAGTATATATCTTTATAACATTGCTTTCTATGGCTGTCTGTCTCAGGTTCAAAATACATTCTGTAATTTCACTGTAGGTCTGTGTATATCATGTTTGAGTATATGCATTATGTGCTCACCAACCAAATCGGCCTTTCCGAGGCATGGCTGTTAAACCTCTGAGATTAGTCTGAACTCTGACACTAGAAAATGTCAGCTTGGCTGTGACAGATTCAAAAAGATCTGCTTATCTCAAAAAAGAGACAAAAACATATGGCAAACAAAGCTGAATTTCTCAAACCGTGGCCAAGCTTTTGGTTTTGATATTTACTTCCAAAGAGCTTATGATCTCAGGAGCACTCTCATGGATGTTTTATATCTGATTTGTGATGCTTTTGGAAGTGGAATAATATTAATAGATAGTGCTGTGCAGAATATTTGAATTTGAATATACAGCAGGAGGTCCTTGTTTTGTCAAGGCGACAGACAAGGCCAGAACACACAGTAGCACTGTGTTTGAGTCGTCAGCTGGCGATTGCAGAGATGGCTGGTATGCCCCCGCTAAAGTCAGGGATTCAAGGGGAGCTCAGTGGACATATTTTCCTTCTATCATCAGTGGCTCAAATGTTCCTGAGGGAGGTTTAGTCATTCAGACTGGGGAAACCAGCAGCTTGCTCCCCTGCGTACAATGTAGTTGTTTATGTACAGCTACTCATTACACATACAGGCATTCATTTTCTGAGCACATTTTGTTCAACAAATACTGTGCTACTGCTGTATTTATCATATTTTGAATGTAAAATTCTGTTTTCTGTTAGATAACAATGTGTTCATTGTAGACAACTCCTCAGATATACTATCAGCCACACGCAATATTAACTGTTCCAAGCAAGGCATTATAACTGTCTGGGGCTTTAGTGGAGACATGTAACATGTCCAATACAAGGTTATACACAACGTGAATCATTTATTTTGTCAACCTGACATTAATTTTATTTTTATTTATCATTCATTTTGTCAACCTGACCCTACAAGAGATATTACAGCATGCTGTCAATGTGATGTATCAGAAATCTGTTGGACTGATACATGTTTTACAGCATCAGCTCAGTCGTTTTAAATTCCATGTGAACTACAAGCAGTATGGTGTTGCTGTTGCTCTGCTGTTGCTGAAGGCTGGAGTGGTGTAGAAAAAGAAGGGGGATGGGAAAACTAGAGGCTTCTGCTTCGTGCTGTGCAGCCAAAAACCAGAGGAACCTGTTTACCCATGAAACAGTTGAACTTCTTCCTACAGCTGCAAATGTTGCACATTTCAGCCTCTGTATTAGAACATCAGCAATGGCTGCAAAATCATCAAAAAAATTTCCACATGCAATGCTGTGATACCCAAACCCCGAACACCTCTTTTTCAACACAAGGCTTTATTTAACACTTCTACCATTTACCACCTATGTGATACATACTCAGACCTGTTCCAGGAGAAAGAGAGGATACTGTGCAGCAGTTTTCTCTAAGAGCACTCAAAGCAACATTATATTGTTACTGAAAAAAGGTAACCATGGCAATGATATTTTCCAGGCAGGTGATAAGTCTGGACAGGCACACTTTTAAAGCACCATTTGTTTCCAGTTGGAAATGGATGTGGGATTCTTGTAAATTCAATTCCACTCAGGCAGGGGTGTGTCTGGCAAAGAAGGCTTAAACAGAAAAAAATACTATTAAATGATGTGAAATACAGGATATTACACTTTCCACACACAGAAAACATTAAAGTATCATTGTGTGCTTGTAGATAGTTGTACTGACGCATGAACTGATCTGTTTTTCTGTGTCTAATGTTATCTTCAATTTTTCTAAATGTACTTTGCAGCACACAGCCGTACCAAAGGGGGTTTTCAAAGCAAGCAACAATATGGGCTCAGGATATTGAGTATTGATTTTTTTCACCCTCATAGAATATAACAATAAAGAAAATCCGTAACTGCAAAAATCCAAGCTAGGACCAGGAATATTTACAACAGAATCTAATATCAGTTCCCTGTTCAATTTTCGGTACTTTTGTTTTTCTTATGCACAAAAGCCCCGGGTGGATTTATCTTTATTGATTTGTCTTTAATGTTCAGCTGTAAGAAATAACACATGTATCCCCTGTTGACTGTTCCAGGCTTCCTTACCTATAATATCACTTGATTGTCTTTGGCTGAAGTTCTATGTAGGCAACCCTAGACAAGCCACTTCTACAAATGCTTTGTAAGGCCTTTTAACTGTTCAAGTAAACTGAATTAATCTGTAATAGCTGTTAGCTGCTATAATGGTTAATACATTTATTTAACACCTCAAAAAACTCAACTACACTGTCTTTTCTCTAAATTCATTTGAGAGGTCAAAACAAACACAATCAGTGACAATGAATATTTATACACCTCACAGAGAAAACACATACATTAGAATAACATACTCTTAAAAATATATCTGATGTATAAATAATTTTATTCAGCTGCCTCAATTAAGATCTACGTCCCTAATTTAATGCATTTAATTATGATTTTTTTTATCAACTTTGAGGATGTCAAGTTATCCAAGTCTTTCAGGTTATCGAGGGGGAATTATCCAGCTGAGTTAAATCTCCTCTCCAGTGATTTCCACAGGGAGAGGGAGGTTTATTGGAGAGAGGAGAGCTGCTTGACTTGTGAGTGATGGGAGCAGAAACTTAGCACCAGCTTAGCAACGTGTCTCTCAGAGTAAAGGCAATCTTCGAACAGACCTCAAATTCATTAGGATGACAGACACTGCATCATCTAATTTTCAGATGGACACCCTTGAACTACACTGTACCAAAATGTCTTTAAGGCAAATGTGAATATGGATCCTTTAAAAGGAGAAACACCAGTGACAAAATATGTTCCTTGAAAGAGAAAGTTTGCAGCAGCACTGTTAATCGAGATGGTTTTAAAGGTGCCCTGTGGAGTGTTTTGTAAATAAACAAAACTTACCGTAATTTCCGGACTATAAACCGCAAATGTTTTCACGCCGTCATGCCGCCAATACATTTAGGCTCATCACACCAGACCAATTAAATTACCGAACAGGTCACAGTGGACCATTGAAACCGTTCAAATCACCGTAAATCAAACGCACTCACACCAAATTCTTCAGATCAGTCATTTTGCGCGTCAGTTCAGAGGGTGCGGCCAATTTCTTACAATTTCTACATTGTGGATTTTTTAGATCCATGTTTGCTAGCTTGCAGTCTTCTTCACAGGTTTTGTGGGTGCATTGCTACGTTTCTTTGATCACTGCCAACTTTCCATCAGCAGAATAGCCTAAAACCATCTGCAAGAATGTGTGCCACGTCGCCTACAAGCCCGTGCACATGCATCCTTGTGATAAAAGCAAAACTGGGACCCACATGTAAAAAGATGTAAACTTGTAAAAGAAAATGCTCCATAGTGCTACCAAAACCCTTTTTTTTTAAGTGCTTGGGCAAAAACCCAACAGGGTACCTTTAAGTGTCACTGTGTTGTAATGGATTGCAGCATTTTTAAGGTCAATTTGTCTCATTAGTGGCTAAGGTCTTTGACATACAGACTTACTTTACATCTCCTCCTAATGCAGGAGAAAAAAAAACTCCCTACACTGGGACAACAAAGGATTTACATGACTTGTGAAGTTAAAGGTGTGCTTCATGGTGTTGTGCATTTCAAGTCAGTCATACATAAAGCCATTCTTTGCATGTGCATTCCAAGCCACTGTGAAGGCTAAGCAAGAGAGATGCAGTACAAGAAAAAAAGAGTGACAGACACAGAGAGAAGAGCTGGAGGGGAGTATACGAATACACATCCCTGAGGTCCTCCTGGAAGGTCCTGGTACCCTGGCCGTGTCTCCTTCAGGGTCCATGACAGTCAAAGTGCGAGACTGCGAGCGTTGGATGATGAAGCCTGCGCACGCTGCACCACTCCTGGACACTTCTCTCTCTTCTGCAGCTTGTGGTTTTGAAACAAGCCCTCGTTTCGTGGGACACCATGAGCACCATCTGGGAAAGTCAATAGCCCTGGAGGCACAGACACAGGACACTATAACCAACCACAGACATTGACATCCTGTTGGACAAACTGTTCCAGCGGTGTAACAGACATACCATATCCCTCAACACGTCCATCTTTGAATTCTCCTTCAAACTTCATGCCATCGTACCGACCGAAGACTCCTGTGCCTTGAAACTTTCCATGTGCGAATTCTCCTTCGTACCTGACATGGTGAAAACAGAGCAGGGTGTCATTTGTAACGTTTGATTGAGGACAAACATTGAATTCTTTTTGTCTCACTCGTGCTCACACACCTGGATCCATCTGTAAAGAGCAGAACACCAGAGCCATGGAAGAGTCCATTCTCAAACTGGCCAGTGTAGCATGTTCCATCCTGAAACTTTAGCTGGCCAACACCATGCCTCCGACCTGGAAAGTCGCACACCATCAGAGTGAGTAATGGCTCGAACTTCAAACAGATAATGGAAACACAAGAAATCCTGTCAAGGAAAACGACCTTGATACCATTTGCCAATGCACATTTTATCTAGATGGGTGTCATCATTCCTCATCGAACCGCTTAGCCTCCTATGGATTACTCCGTAGTAATAGTGCGTAACACACTGTAGGAGACGACTAGCTGAGCGTGACATTTGAACTTGCAATGTGGCTCTGGGTTTTAAACGTGCTCGGATTTAAGTTTCCTCCCCCCTCTCTGTCAGCTAAAGGTTTACTACTGTATTAGGAGTCCCATCTGCCTCCTGTGTGGTGGGAATTACAGCACTCTAATCCCGCAGGTTTTTTAGCAGGGATTTCTACTTTAGGATCCAGACTGTGAAAACAGTTAGGGAATGTACTTGCATTCCTGTTCTTGTAGCCTATGATCCACTACTGATGCTTAATAATCATGTCAGAGCGCACACATCTACAAGTTTCTGGACAACTGCTACAACTGAGTTACACCCGCAATTACCACACTGCAAAAATGTGCGAAGTTGCCTTTGAAGGGCGAATGAATACAAAAGTTAAAATGGTGTGGACAGTGTTTGACCTAAAAGGAAAATCCCCTGGATAGTCCTAGTATTTTGGTTGTTTTGGTTTCTCAACAGCAGCTGACAGAGGACTTTCTAAGATTTCCAAAACAGGACCAAAGTCTAATCCAGAAGATTTGACAAAGCCAGAGCTGGTAAATCTGGCTCTGTTCGTCATGGGTTGCCAATGCTAGCTAATTGGGATTTGATTAAATAGCTTCAGCCTGCGTGTCACTAGCATCACTGTATGTCATGCACGGGAGACTGTTAAAGCAGTGCAAGTATCCTCATAATCTTTGCCACAGGAGAACATTTCCACAAGATATTTCCCCTTCACAGAAACTGTTTAGTATGTACACATCCATGCAAATTCATGAAGAGAAGATATTTGCTGCCCTGGTACCTGCTAGCTTCTCCATAATATAATAAATGCAAATATGGATATGGAAAACGAATATGGCACCAACAACAGTACTTTGGTACGTGTAGCCTGGAGTTTTCAAATGAGGACAATTGTAAACATGTCTCTAATCCAGGACTGATGATTTACTGAGCACCATGCCCATACTGAGGCAGTGCCTGCTTGTCACAAGATAAAGGCTAATCAACAGCACTCTATCTTTCCTGCAATTTGCATGTAATTGTCCTCAGTAATAGCTATGTTAGATATGGTCACAACTGACCTGAATGTATGTATAAGACCATGTTTAAATACTAGAAATGTACTGTACGAGTCAATCAGAACGTATGTACAGGTATGTGTGGTATGTGCAGTTGGTTACCTGAATACCAGAATCAAAACTTTATGTAACAAACACTGAATGCATTTTCCCAGTTTGTCAGTGACTCACTATTCCCTTTCTCTCGGCTGATAACTAACATGATGATGTCTTGGAGAGACATTATGAGAACTAGACGCACAGAACAGAAGGTACCGTTGAACTCTTCTCTGTAGTTCATTTGGTGATGCTTGCACACACACTTTATTTAAAACTGAGAAGCAGGACTTGTCTTGCCTTCTTTCCACTCGCCGTGGTACTCTTCCCCACTGGCATAGGTGAAAGATCCTCTGGTCAGAGTCATGTCACCCCTGTTTTCAACACACAAACACACCCACTGGCAACAGAGCTCAAGGACACATCTATATTGGTGACAGGCAATTTATATTTAAAAGAAAAGCACTTGAAATGTTATCAGAGTGAGAACGGGCATCTGTGAGTCTGTTCCAGCTCTGAGATGCTGTTCTTCAGCCGACCGTGACCTCTGACCTCACTGTGGAGGGAAGCAAGTGAAGAGGAAATTCTCCCTGATGGGATTATTAGTCCCTCTGTCCGTGAAACAGAAGGAGTAAGAGTCTCTTTAGGACAAATTGTTATAGATGGTCATCTTTTGCTCATGTAACACTCACGTCAAACTGGGTGTTCGTGTTACAATGGTAACAAAAGCAGCAATCCCAAGCTTCTACTGTCACAAAAAGCCTTGTTGTAAGTGCATGTCAATGTTGCCAGTTGAACTTTATTCGGATCAAAGGATAAAGGCATGTCACACCAGAACCTTTAGGTCTGTAGGTCTGTTTAATGCCCATTGTATGTATGTGGTGGTGATGGTGGTTTAAGCCCAGTTTAAAAGACCGCATGGGCCAAGCGCCTTTTGTATAAGAATAGACTGGAAAACCGGACTGTAGCATGACTGCAGACATAAACAAAAGCTTACTGCATGGTGACCATTTCAAAATAGGCTACTGTTAAGTAGCCCTTTTTCTTTAATACAAATGACAGTGTTGTACTGAATGGCAGCCAGGTGTAGTTTTACCCATGCGGTCGCCACTGTATAAATAATTCATCAGCTTACACCACGACTGAAACCCTCGTTATTGTAAATATTCAACTTAGGCTGCCAATATGTTTCGCTCATTGCAGTCTTTACATGCATGTCGCAGAATGCCAATCGCTTTTAATGACAAGCCTATCTAAATCGACTATACGCTATAACAACACAGCTATAAGCCAAAAGCGAAACACCTACTAACGCTATCATTTACCTGTACGCTACGTTTGTCGTCTCTGAAGCATGGAAGCCAGCGTTCAAGAGCGGAGGGGCGTACAAATATGAAAACACCGGCTGAGAAACGTATGCCGCATTCAGGTGATCCTCGTAAACTCCCAAATCCGAGTTTAAAATTTAAAGGGCATTCACATAGGCTTCAAATGCGCTGACTTGGTTACAAATGATACGAACATCTGCGGCAAAGCCTTTTAATGGCAGTTGTTGTATTTCAACTTTTGACAGGAATGACGGTTACAGCAGCTAGGATTACGTGCAAATTGCACGTCTTCCTATAAGCTACAATACAATTGAAAAGGCACGTTATTTAACTTGCTTCCAGTGGTTTTTGGCCAATAATGACAAAATGTAGCTACTGTTATTAACTTTTATTACATTCCCTTTCCACAGGCCGTGTTTACGTTTTTTTTTATGTTCGAGATGACGTTGTTGCGGGCTTCAGTTTAAAATTCTTATTATTTACAATTATTCCGACAGCACACGAAGGCAGCATTACAACAGCTCTATTGCAGTCTGACCGCCGCGCTGTTTCATTGCATGATGGTTGTTGGCTCTCATTGAAAACTTTCTCTGATTGGCCTAGTGTGCTACAGCTTGGAGACCGTGGCAGACATTTTTTTTTACGAAAGGCTGTTTTTGGCTATTTTGCTGAAGCTTCTTTTTCTTTTTTTACCTTTATTTTACCAGTAATTCCCATTGACATGAAAAACGTATTTTACACGAGAGAACTGGTCAAGGTATCAGCCATACAAAATCACAACACATCAAAATGCAACTTATATAACATGACATACACAAATCTACAATAAAACAAAAGGAAGGCTACTCAAACACGATGGCACCTCAAGAAAACTACATGCCTCCTTCACCACATTCTTTATGAGAAGCACTCAGCACTACATCTTACAGGGAAGCCTGCAGTTTATTTGGCTGTGTTATGTGTAGTATGTAAGCCACAGACTGCATATAAAGTACACCCAGAAGATGTTTTTGTTAAGTTATTATTATCAATACTACTACCAGTACCACCACCCCCATTACGGCTAATACTATACTGCTACTCCTAGGCCTAATACTACTACGACTACTACTAATAATAATGTTATTATATAATTAATTATAATTGTGTTGTCTTAATAATAATAAGACTGTCCGGATACTTTACTGGTACATAAGGCTGCGCATACTACTGTTTAAATACTGACATCTGAAAAGCCACTATTTATACTGTTCCTGAAAATTCAATTAATGCATCAGCCGAATCTCGAATGACTTCAAGTAAATCATAGAAAGTGATGCTCAAACTATTTCATTTACTGCAGTAGGCACTAACAAATACCCATATTATTTTTGATGGAGTAAAGCCCAGCGAGATTACCCTGTTAGTAGTCACTGTGGCAAAAATTGAGCCGTGGGCACATATCAGCCCACTTGTTTACAAACTTATTTCAGTTGTAAGTAGATTAATTATTGATTGATTATTTGAGTCAACTAATCAAGTTACCACCCTGTTTGCTACATAGAAAACCTGAGGGCTTTGGAGCCGCTGAGGGTCTAGGGCCCCAGAGGAGTTGCCTGCTTGGTAATCCATATTTGGGTAAAGCACAGTTACCAACCTTTTAAGTAAAAACACTTCAGCTACATTTGTTTTGACTGCAAAATGTTTCAATGTAAACCCCACATTATCTTTCTTTTTAAGGAAAAATGCCACTGTTGTTGTTTACATTTAGGGGCTAAACATAATATATGCTTTGTTTATTTGTGCACATATTTACATACTGATTAAAGTAGACTATTTGATTTGGTTACTCTGTGTGCCTGAAGCCCGTGAGCACCCCTATTGAGTGATTTCCTCCTCGACACGGATGCGCGCGCGTTCACATAGCAGAGCGCTTCCTCTTCCCGTGCTGGTGCCCGCCAGACAAGAACGATAGAAAATGGCGAGTCAGTGTAAAAGGCAGCAATGCACAATCGACAGGCGCGGCTTTCGGCAGGAACTCGACTCTTGGCGACACAAACTCATTCACTGTGTAGGTAAGGATAATGCCAGTCACACACTCTACGATTTTAAAGGTTGAATTTCGCTTCTGTGTGACCGTTATCGGTGTAAATAACCATCTATTACTGGACTCACTCGGGGCATCTCCGAGCGACTTTTTTTGTTTCCTTCTCACGGCAGCCAGCCGGGGCAGTTAGTTAGGCCTAATTGTGTCAATTTGTGACAATGTTGCACTCCTCCTTGGGTTTACCTACTGATTTTATTGTTCGTAAATCCAAACTGTAGACTTTAGCTATCTACTGGCGTAACGTTAGTTTGTTTAAAGGGCACCGTGCTTGTGTTAAAGGGAGTGTCTCTCGACGTTTCGTCGGCCAACAGACCCGCTTGCTAAAATGCGCGTTCCCGTGTTATGATACTGTATTTTGGATGGGGGAGGGCGACAAATACCAGTAGTGGATGTTTTCAGTGAACATTTAGCTCACTTGCTTTTCTCAAATCCTGCGGTCGCGCATTACTGCATTCAGGAAGTGGCTGAGACCCCACTGCGGGGAAAGTTTGCAACGTTACACAAAAACAGCTTCTCTCTAACGTTAGTTAACGATAGCTTCTCAGGCCCCATAAAACAAATAATTAAAAGGCATCGTTGGCTTTAGGGTTTCAAGCTCATTGCGATGTATATACATGTGTGGGGGTGGAAGGTGGGCGTTGGGGCTAAACTATAATTTTGTGATAGTATGCTAAAGAACAACTATTGTGGGAGCTTGCAGAATAGGACATAAGATTCAATAAGGGCGAGGGCAAGAAGAGTTTTAGCCATCCTAGTGGCATGGCTTTATGGTCTGTCTGTTGGTCAGTCCATCAATGTGGTTCAAACTGATTTATGTTCCTCTAGCGCAACAGCAGGCCAAAGTTTTCACTTATTCATTGGAATATCTCAATATCTACTAGATGAGATTTTTTTGAAACAGACATGCTTGGCTCCCAGAGGATATGATATGTTCTAATGAGTTTGGTGATCATCTACCTTTTCCACTTGCACCACCAGTAGGCAAATTTTTTTCACTTCTCCAGTGAGATATCTTGGTTTGATTTTATTGAAATATCTCAATGATTATTGGATAGTTTACAGTAAAATTTGGCGCACATTCATGTTCCCCTGAGGGTGAATTGTAAGAACTTCGATCCACTGACCTTTCATAACGCTATCAAAATTAGAATTTGTCCAATACTCTCGTTTATGACCAAATACCTGTAAAACAATTGCAACTGTTGACATGCTAAACTAAGATGGTTAACATCAGCCTGTTCGTATTAAGCTCAAACCACCACTGTGCCCAAGTACAGGCTCACAGAGCTGCTAGCATGGCTGTAGACTCTTATTTTTGTTCTAACAACGGGTCATTGGTCTGTGGTGCAGTATATGTACTATTTAGGACAAATATCTAAACTGTTACTGTGTTATGTTACTCCTCAGATGGAAAGTAGTCATAACCTGTCATTTGGCCCTGGTCCACATTATGTAGTTACATTTTAAACTAACTAAAGTATAGATAAAATCCACATTTATTGTCACAGAGTTATATGTGAGAATATACTTTACAATGGCAACAGCAATATCAGTGCACTTCAACAGCAGTGTGTGAATAGTGCTGTGCAAATACATTCAGAAGGAAGACTCAATCTAATAATTTTACTGTATTTAACCTTCCTTGTTTACAAATGGTTGGTCTGCATAAGTGTTAAATGTGTTAGTTGTGTATATCAAAGTATTTGGTTTTTGCATGCTGTTGCTCTACTTCAAGTGAAGTAAAAATGATTTGACATTGCTTCGGATTGTAGACTTTCAGTTTTTCACTGGCTTTTTTTCTGAAACACTTAAGTAATAAAAAAAAAATCCTCCAGAGGCAATATGATATTCTCTGTGATAAGATTTATAATTCACCTTCTAATTATTCCGTTTTACACACCTTGATAGACATCAGCTTACATGCACATTAGCAGTTTTACTCCGTTTGACAGAGGAGCTTGAAGAAGAGGGAGAGGCCATTTTTAAATCCATGCTTTGCGAACCTCCTTCCTGTGACTCTGTAACTTAGCAACACGCCAATGTGGACACTCTGCACCATAACACACAGATTAATCACACATGATGAGCAGAGAGCTTGAGAGTAAACATTTTTTTTTTTTTTTTTTTTACAGTTTAATCATAATATATGTGATATATATTAACTTTTATCACTCATATGGAACAAATTATTTCCTGTATTGACTGATACAGGCATGCAGCATGCTTCATTAAGGGGTCCTTTCCATATTACGCAGGACTGCCTGCTTTTGGCTGGATTGAAAACATCTTTCAAACTTGAATCATGAGGACTAAAATCTATATGCCCACAGATACATTTGTCAGTCCATGTTTTTAGTAAGGGTCTATGTGATATTTATGCAATATGTTAAAATTTGAATGCCTCAACATGCATGTGTGCAGTGTTTTTCCACGTGATTGTTGTCAGAATGTAAAACAGAATTTGAAACAGCATTTAAACTGTGTGACAATAAACTAATTTACGACTTCTGATGCCACTGATCTCAAAATGTCACATTAAATCAATCTCACTTAAAGTGGGTGCTATGTATAGGTCTCATTCAAATGTGTCAAGTATTTTGCAAGGCATGTATTATGTGCATGCACCAAAATCTTGACATGAATAAAATAAGTAGTTATGTGAAGTTCCGGCAAGCAGTAACACTAAATTTGACAGTAATTATTATAATCTAAGTTTTCCCACCATTTAAGAGTTTTGTGGAGTCCCTAGGTGCAATTAAAAAGAGCAAGTACAGCAAAACCTTTTACACAGATCTGCTAAAGCTGTCCGTCATACACCAGTTTAACCAAAGTTTAGGTACAGATATGATGTTTTAGGCATTATATTTGAATGAACATTACATTGTTTGTTGTAATAATAGAGCTATAACTTCACAGATGATTGCTGGCACTTGGCACCACCTGCTTTACATATCAAAACAAAGTTATGCATCTAAAAGGCTGCAATGCTAGGTGGGTGAAAAGAAAATGGAGCGAGAATAATAGCTTTCTTACTAGGCACTAGCTTCAGACCCAGGACTGCTCAGTTAGTCAGTTTCGTCTTTATGATTGACAAATGTCCCTTGTGTTTGGGCTATAATTGTGAAGCTGCAAAGTACATGACAACAACATCAGTCTGCGGGCTGCAGAATGGCATATTCTGTCCATGACAACAACGATGTACTTTTGTTTAGCTTTTTGGTGGAGAGGGCTGCACGCCACCACCACCCTGCTGACACTGAAATGAACATTTTGTCTTTTGTGTATTTAATGTGAGCAGGAAAACTGCAGGGCAGAGACAAGGGCATTGTCTCATGGAACAGCAGCAACAATTGTCTGACTGTATGTTTGCCTATACATGTGTTCATGGTCCATCAGCCCCCAGATGCAAACTGTGTGGCTGAAAATGTGTGTTCTGTCTGGATTTGGGACAATTTGGACTGGAACAGTACCAGCTAACATTTGCAAATGCCTGGAATGTCAGTTATTCATGCTTGCATTTGACATGTGGGTAAGTGGTATTAAGGATTTCCTCAAACAAATAACAAGCAAATATTGACATCAGGCAGATTGTCTTGTTTATAATTTAAACTTCAGCATGACCCATTTTCTGCTCCAGCACACCCCCTCTAATGGGCTTTTGGCCCACATTTTCCTAACTTACAAAAAGAACATTTTAATAGTTTTATAAGAAATGCATTGTCTTTGACTGTGTGTTTGTCCATGTGTGCTCGTGCGTACATCCACCCTTTTTAATATATATATATTTGCTTCAAATCACAGTTCTCATGTTTGTTCTCAAAGTTATGCTTTATGCGGCATTACACCATTTGACTGTCAGTTTTAATCATATTTTAAGTATTCATGGAGTGTTTTCCCCCCCCCACTGTAGATATTGCTCAAAGCTGCCACCTCATTGCCCACTGTATACCCTGATCCAACTACTGTATATTGCTGGTAATGAACACAATGTGTAGTAGCCAAATTACTTTTCAAGCACTGCTTTGCTCATGCTCATGTCTAAGCTTGTCTGTTGATTAACAGCAAGTTCCTTTTTTGCAGATAGCATTGTAGGCATCAGAACATGCTTCTTAGATGGTTAGGCATTAGGTTTGGTATGTATGTGATGGGCTGACTTGGGATGAAAATAGCCATGTACTGTAGTAGCTCGACTAATTTGTGCAACTTTGTCATCTCTGCACTCATCCTCGGCCCCCAGCCCCATCTTACATCTTCAGAGCATTGCTCAGGGATATCAGTCACCCTCTTCATACCAAATTACGCTCTGAGGAGCATCAGGATCTGAACATTGCTATGATTTTAAAACATTATGCCATCTTAAAAGATCAAATAAATTACTGATTATTGATTCCTCTAGTGTTTCCAAAGACTGTAACCAAAAATGCCAGATTTAGCAAGGTTTTGTTTTGGTTGCACACTGATTCGAGCTTAGGGAAGCTCCTGTTCTGCAAGCTTGTCCTCACTGCTTCTGAGATGATAGCATGTACAGTAGTTTCAGTGGGGGATGGGCTGAGTGGGGGTTGATGCCGCACTGTACACCCTCAGCACTAGAGCGGCAGAGAGAAGGGCGGGTCATCCAACAGGAAGAGCGCTGCAGTTCCTTGAATAAGGTTAAATGTTAGCATTTAATCACATTTTGTTTTTTTATTTGTAAACCATAGAACAAGTACGTTTAGAATTTAAATTTGGTTGACTGGTTGTGGGAATAATAGGCAGAAGGAACTCCTCCTTCCAAATCCCTATTACTCTCACAAGTGTGTTTTAACACAACACAATGGGTTGAAGTCTTTCTTTTCGCAGCTGAATCACATGTTTGTCAGTTTCAATTGTCTCACTATTCAACTCATTGTAATGAACATGTACTGTACTTACACAAAAAAAATGACTAGAAAGGCTAGTAAAATAAAATTGACCTTTTGAGTAGCTCCACAACTAACCAGCAATAAAGAGGGTTTTATTACACATTATCTTCAATTCGCAGTGACGTACAGCATAGTTTACGGTTGGATTTAGGGAGGTTAAGCTGATCCTAGATCTGTGGGATTTCTCTTTCTAAGTGCTAGTGGGAAGGGCAAGGGTGTTACACACTCCAATTCTTTCCTCTTGCTGTCTCTGATTGGCTAGAGATGTAGGTCAGAAGAAGGCTTAAGGCCAATTCATGGTTTCTATGTCTGTGTGGCCGCGTGACATAAAGTCCATGAGGGTCCGAGTGGACCCATGTTCAGAGTACAGTTTGTGAGTGGACTGTCCTCACTACAGCCACCAGACTGTTACAGACTTTTACACTGTGTGTATTTTAAAAAAAGCGCTATAAAAGTAAACCGGACGCTTGTTTCGTGACTTGTATGTATACAATGTATTCCTCATCCATGGTCCTATTCTTGTTAAGTGGTTGCACGCGCCATTTTCTTCTTGCCTTTATCATGTTGTTCTGCCAAATACAAAAAACCCAGACAGCACAAGCAGGCTGATTTCGCTGTGAGTACGTCGCCATCTTGTTTTACAGTGCACATTTGTGGTGCGTGTCTGTGTGCGCATACCCCCATTTTTATTAGGTATAGAAGCGTGTGTGTGTGTGTCTGCCGTGCGTGTACCTGTCTGTGTCCACCCCCAGAATTTGATCAAGGCTTAAGGCATATTAAACCTAGTTGTTGCTCACCGTGAGTGTATGGTTTGTATCAAGGTAGTGGCTGAAGCTTAAGTTAAAGTCATTTATCAAGTTAGAATCGCAAACTTAGCTGCTCAGTTTCACAAAATTTAGATTTGCTTGCTTCTCTCCTCTTCATGTGATTGGTTTTGCTGTTGGCCATAGTAAGTCGTTTTAAGGCCCCACTTTGTTATTGACAAAACGATCACTCATAAATTATAGATGTACATTAACTAGTAATGAAAATTGTACAAGCATTCCTAATGGACACTTGTATGAACCAAATGTACTCATCACAAGTGTATGTGTTTTTAAGAGTCTTCAGTTTTAAGAAATACCATTTCTGAATTTGAAATGTCTATGATGTCATTTAATCAGATTTTATATGGAGTATAGGTTTTGATGGTCTCCAAAGTCAAACTTTACCTAGATCTAAAATTAGGCTGCCATATCAGCAGCACAAGAAAGTAAAGAAAAAAAAAATCTCACTTGGCCAAGAGGAATTTCTCTCCTGCAGGCAAACGCTTGGTTGGAAACTAGTCTCTTGCAGAGATGCTCCAATGTACAGCAGGTTTCTCAAGTGCGTAAGCATAATCGCACACTCTTATCTGTTAGTTTACCTATAGCCAAGCCAGACTCAGACAAATTATACAGTAGGTATGTAAGAATTCTGGCGGACTCAGACAAATTATAGAGTAGCTATGTAAGAATTCTGACTGAAGAGTATTTTTCTCTTTTATTATACATTCAAAAGTAGTTAGTAGTTATGGGTAAAATAAAAGGCAATGTTATATGAATGATAGGAAAATTCCATTGAACTGTACATATTTATTAATACTGCACAAGAAATGGTCAGGAGTTGTGGTTTGGTACTTAGTAATAATAACTTTGTATTCATAATTATAGTATATGGTTTTGATTTCTTATTTAATTTATTAGTGGGTGTGTGACAAAGAGAACACTTTTTTTAAATTCCCTATTTCCTGGTCAAAAGGAGAAACATAGTTTTTTTTATTTTGTATACTAATTTGCATTTTTTAGCAAAAACATTGCTGCTTTCATCTCCAGAACAAAGTTGATTTCATTTAAGCAAAGACTCCTCGATAGGTTATTTAATTTATAATTTCAGCATCCCTCTGAGAATTAAGCTGTGCCTTCACTCGGCTATAAATTGCCTACAGGCATACACAGAATGTATTTTAAGCAAACAAAAAAAATATCAAGCCAATAAGGGTTGGAAATAGCAAAATGGTCTTGAATCATCATTCTCCTCATATAGAGCAAGATGATTGGCATGCATGACTAACGCTCTCTTACAGTTAAAGTAAAAAGATATGCACCAACTATTCTGCATAAATGACAAAATGTTTTAATAAGGCTAAATGACATGTTGTCAATGCAGTTAGGCCTGTAGGTGTGACCCCACCCCCCTGAATGATGATTGCCAGTCTCATTAACCTGATATCTTTGTCCTGACTGTCTTTTCATTAGCCCTCTTTAATTTTTGATAATTAGGTGTTAAGCCAGTTGGCACATAATACCAGACTCCTTTTTTTCCTTCTTTTTCTCATCATTGCCGTGTACCTTTTTTATACCTCAGGTTTATTATTGTGTCTGGAGGCCGATCACAAAAAAAACCCAGATACGTGTAGTAGCAGCTCAATGTTGTCCTAATTCCAGCTTCAGCATAATTAATTGGTGAATGTTCCTTCAAACAGGAAATACCCCTTAAAACTTGAGCATTAATTATTTCTGCATTCAAAAATGCATAATTTATGGCAACTGTAATTAGGTGTATGGCACTCAATACAGTGACATGTTGGTGTTTTTAATATTCCATTTAATGTGCATTTTAATTGTGGCCTTTATTCACAGTTTTTATGCACATTTATTTTGTAGAGCTTGCATGGCAGCTATCAATATTTTATTCATTGCACATGTACGCAGCTCGCCCATTTCTGGTCCCAAAATGGTTTTGTTTTTTAAGAGGTTTCTGTCAAGAGGTTCTTTTCAACAGCCACTACAACACACCATGCTCGGTCAGTAGGCACGTGTTAATATTGCCTCAAAGTCATAGTTTACACAATGACACATTTTTAAATGCCCTAAACTAAATTCCTCAAGAGTAGTTTGATGTCATTGTGCTGCTCTGTCAAACGAAAGTGGATGACCTACTTTTTCCCCCCTGCTTCTGAAATATTTCAGAAATAGGATTGGATAGCTCCAGCTGAAGTCCTGTGCACTAACCCAGAAACAGACTCATGCTGCAGCTATAGGCAAGACTGTGTTTCACCATTTGCCCCCCCTTCATGTTTGGCTGTTGGAAAGTGGGTGGGAATTTGTAGGGAAGCAGTGCAAGGGCATTTTAACAGATGACAGCTTATATTGAGTTCACTGTGAGTTTAGGAAGATAGTGGATGGTAAGTGCTGATAATTTTCTCACTGCTTATCTGTGAAGACGCACAGCAAGTAGGCTTTTACTGTGCTGTGTAGCTGGATGGCCAACACATTTGGCTAACTTAATTTGCAATACTCATTTTTCATATAGGTCTAAATATTTTTTCATTTTCAATGCTACTAATACGCATGTGTTTAACAAAGCTCTTCAACAACCATCTCTTATGTTCTGTTTTTTGTGCCGGAATGTTTTGATGCATGACTTTTTGGTCTTTTAGTGCCGAGGACATTTGGAATTGTGTACTCTCTCATTTAAGATCCAGTTCAGTAGACAGATGTTACCTCTGACCTCTTTAGCGCTTCATTTAATGCATGCAGTGGTTTTGGATTTGTTATACTGACCCTGCGGCAGGAAGCAAACATTACATATTGTGTTAATGCACTGTTAGGCGAAACAGCTGGGACTGTTTGAAAGATGTAGTGCATATACAATTTTTTTTCTCCTTAGCCTGTATATGTGATTTAGGATGTTTAGAAAGTTGCTTAATTGTGAACAGTCATTTAGTGGACTGTGAAGATTTGGTTTTGGTTGAATTCCCGATCTGCAACGCTAGCTAGTCTTGTTTCTGGCCGTTTCTTTTTAATATTACAGCATGCAGTCACTCCATCTATGTAGGTGTTTTAGTTGCTTGGCAACAGGAGGGTGGAGTGCAGTGTATTTACTGTTGAAGCTAAAAGCTGATCATGTGTGTTTTAACAGAAGCATGTGGCTGCTTACAGGTGTGTATAGATGAAATAGCTGGGCAAAGACAAGCCGGGGTGAATGGAAAGAATATTGTCACATGAAATGTCAGCAATACACAATAATTTGGGCCATTGGGCTGATAAAACTGTCTTAAACAGTGATTCACTTTGAGTCTCTGTTCTGCTACTGTTGATTTAAGCACCAACCCTTTATTAGGAGTAAATGTTAACAAGTGTTAAGTCAAAATGTATATGTTCTGTTCACCATTCACTGCATATTTATTGAATTTCATGTCTTTCCTCAGGTTTTGAGAGCATTCTCGAAGGTCTCTTTAGTCCAGAGCTGGTAGAAGACCTAACATTTTTTAAGGGTAAGAATCTCCAGACTATCTTCATTATCATAAAAGTGGCCATGATTGTGCAAGTCTATGCATGACATGAATGAGAATGTTGTCAATTGAGCATAATTTGTATATCTGCTCATTATGACAATGCTGCTGCATTGTACCATCTGGTACCCTGTTACATTCACTCTACAAGACAGAAGAGAAGATGCCTTGTGTTCCTACAGAGTTGGTGTTTTGGATGGCGTGGTGCCAGTGTAAAACTCTACAGTGTCCTACAGACATTTTTACAATTCATGATGTTAGTGAGATAAAAGTGGGCATTATTTGGGTATTACATTTGTAGTGAGGGGACTGTAAGTAGACTTTCTACAATAGCCCCAACTGCTAACAAAGGCTGCTGAAAATTATGTTGAACTGAATCAGTCTACTCCTGATTTGGGCAGCCTCACTAAAACAAATCAAAACACTCTGGTTATGGCCCACTCAATCATTTCATTCATACATTTCTGTCATTGAGTCTCGTCGTTGAGTTTTGCTCTGAAGAATAATAGATTCAAACAGAAAATAGGACATTGCGGGTTTCTTGTTAGAACTTTTATTATTTTTATGTTTTATCAATTTTGTTTAAAATGAACAAACCTCACATTTGTTCTGAAATGTCTGGCAATTCGTTTTTGAAATCACTTAAGTAAAAATACACTTCTTGAAAGAAGAGATCTGGAGCATTTCCATGATATATTTATATATCATTGTGATAATATGGCATTGGCTAGACGTAAGCAACGTCCAGAACCTGTCCATCCGGTGAGAGATGGTTATTAACTGGGCACAGCCATTTTAAAAGATCTACGTCACTACTGCCCCTTCTTACTCTGATAGAGACACGTGCCTTTATGTCAAAATGTCAGTTGCAGCACCTCATTAAAAGCTCTTACTGTAACCGGGTGCTCCAGATCCCATTTCTCACTTTGAGCTTTTGGCTCATGAACTGAGACTCCATATCCTAAAAATATATTGTTTAGAAAAAGATTGTGTCACACCGTTGTGTTTCATTGCTTGTCACTTGTTTTATATCCATAGACTTTGAACCTACAGCAGTGCCTGACTGGTCATTTGATGAAAATTGTCTGTTCTGCTGTTTGAGACGAGACAAAGTAAAGGTGAGGTTTCTTGTTTTCTCTGGTTTTTTCTTAACATGTTGGTGGTGATACTCTCTAATCCACCATTGTTTCCTAGCACACTTGGTTGTTTCCTAATTACTTTAAGTAAGGAGAAATCAGTCAACTGAATAAAAATTGTACCATGTTGTTTTCCTCAGCATATATTTGTATCCGGACTTAACAGTTTTATCATTTGACAGGAACACTTAAGCATCGAGGGGCTTGAAGATACACCCAAACCTCTCCTGGTTAAAGATCAGGCCGCAATCAACAGACTAGAGAAACAAGCCGAGGAATTTCTCAATGCAGTCCTCTGCAGAAAAGGTGAGTACTGATGTCTCCGTGATAGAGTGGACCTATTGCCTCAGTATTTTGCATTGTTATGACAGTAATGTACTTAGTACACATAAGTAACCTGCAGACAAGATGGTGGACAGTAACCATTGCTTAGTAAGCTTTTATTTAAATGTTAATGTTCTATGAAGTAATTCAAATTGCTATAACTGTAGCTCTTACGGCCTATGGAAAATTACTTTAGCATACATGTTGTTGTTGTTGTTGTTTTGCAGGCTGTAAACTATTGGTACAATATGGTTGTGGATGTTTATGATCACTTACAACTCAGTAAAGAAATGAAGACTTAATAGTTTTTACCTCCCATATTTCTTCCCCTTTCAGATGTGCCAAATTTCTCGGACCCACACATTCCAGTAGTGGCTCGGGAGATCCTTCAGAGAATGATCCGACAGTTTGCTGCCGAATATACCTCAAAATCCAGCTCCCCTCAGGACCGTTGCTCAGATTCCCAGCCCCCCCCTGACCAAAGCCCGTCGACCCCACCCTTGCTCTCAGGGGCTCCTCCTTCTACCAGCCCTGCTGCCACCCTGGCTGGGCCTGCACACAACCACAACCCCGTCCTCAGCAAGCTCCTCATGGCTGACCAGGATGCTCCTCTTGACCTCACCATCAAGAAGCCCCCATCTATGCCTAGTGACCAAGGTAGTGTGAACTTAAACACTTCTGTAACAGAGCAGCTTATTCAGGACTGAACTAGTGCACTGGTGGTTCTCCAGTCTGAACTTAACATTGAATCTTTTAACATCGAGCTTTTGCCTGCCGCTTTTTTTTTTTTTTTTTAACAGATGGAGTTCTTGACTTATCTATCAAAAAGAATCGCTATAGCAGCAGCCTGCCTGTCCATAGTCCTTGCCTTTCTCCAGCCACATCCACGCTCAAAGGGTAAGATCAGTTTCTTTCTCTTTGTCTCTTTAGTCTCCAGTCCTTAAGCAGTCATTTTGAACATCTGTTACATTGTAGTTTAGGATGACCACAATATGACTGTGGAATGAATTTGATTTTTTAACACATGTTGTCCGGGCTACATGTAGTGGCATCAATGCATCAGCTGAGGTCTGAAATTGGAGATCACTCAGCTAGTCGGTGGCTTGATGAAAATTACAACAAAGCAACAAATGGGGTTGTGCTAATGGAAAAGCTTTCTGCCACAAAGAAACATTAACTGCAACAGTGAGAAAGTGTCCCGTGCTTCTGTTGCTTGGTTTTGGTTTTAGTTTTAAACCAAACTCTTGTACATCTTTGTGGATGCAGTTTCTATCATGCGGCCATTCAAAATAAATTACCTTGCAGACTTGAAGTTAATAAATATTTTGTCTGACAGGTTACTAGTATTGCCAGCTAGGAACTGAATGGGCAGCATGTGGTGTTTACTTTGTGAGGAATTGTGGCTTAAAAGGATTCTGTTAGCTCAGCCTTGTTTTTGGTTTCTGTTCACAATTGTCTGGCAAAGCATCGGCTGCTGCTGCTGATTTACTACAAGACTTGCAGTCTGCTAAAATGCTTGCATCTTGCAACAGCTTTTGTCAAAAAAATTCTAGACCGCTGTGACAGATTCCAGGATAAATAAAACCACCAGAAACTGCTCCTTGAGGACTGAAGCCCTGCACAAATGCAGTAGAGAGCAGATATACTTTTGTAGTAGTAGTAGTATTTAAATTAATTATTTCACATTTGCATACCCTTTTCCTCACCCACAGCAAGATTGCATGAATTTATTATCAAAATGTAAGGACTGCTTGTACGTCTTATTACTGTGAGGGGGAGTCAAGGAGTTTTCATATCATACATGCTTCCAACAAACATGATTTCAACTTTTTCTGTAGAGCATAGTCACTGATAGCAAATATTAGAAAATATACATTTACTTTGTTATTCATCCAAATCAAACATTTCAAACAATATATTTATCTAAATATTATTTATTATTCTATAGTTTGGTTCTGTTTTATGTCAAGCCTCTTGATACCATTATACTCATCTGGACTAGAATGTGCCTATAATGACATTTTTATTTGGATTAATTAAGCACCAGTGGCTTTGCATTGTCCTCTTCTGCTGCTATCAGAGCTGATGGGATCTAAAGCGATTATCTTTTCTAGCAGAATAAAGCAGATTTTCATCTTACTTTGAATATATACGGAATGCACATCCTCCCCAGTTTGATAAAAATGAAACCTATCAACATTTAAGGAGTAAAGTAATAAATACAGAGTAATAACTTTAGAAAACCCAAATTATGATGTATATATCCTAAAAGGAATAGCAGGGACATTTTGATGTGAGGATATTAACTTGGATTCGGCCCATCTGACCCCAAGTAATGTCTATACAATGACAACCATGGAACTTAACTAATAATTTAGCTTTTCGGAAAAACAACCACACTATCCCTTTTTTTAAGTAGATATTTGTTTTAAATAAAATTTGATCTAACTAACTAGCAGAAAAGCTTTATACCCAGATCACTTGTGCAAATCATTTTCCTTTATGGATCACACTTTGATGCACACAACAACCCTCTGCTGGCTTACTCTTTTATTGCTGTGCTTGTTCAGTGGTAACGTCACACACAAAATGTCAAGAGCTTTATTTGCATTAGTCATTTGTATGGCATAGTTATTGTGCCCTGCTCAATAGCTTCCTTACTGCAATGACAAATAATATTTTTGAGCCTCAGGAAGACCTTTATGTACTACAATATATGCCTTTTTCTTTGCTTTTATTTTCATTGTTTCTTTGCCCTTTTTGTTTCATTTTGTTTCTTATTTTTTATGTTGATGCACAATTTGTAAACAATCATCACAGCAAGCAAATAAAAATTGTCAAACTTGAGCCTTTTTTGTTCTTAAAAGTCTCACACACACTACCACACAGTGAGTTATTTTAAAAGATAGTGATGTTACCAAAGCAAGGTCATATAATAAAGGAGTGGCCAACATCCTCCCCTCCCCAACCCATCCTCCTTTTAGAAAAGAGAAAAAAAGGCACTGTGCAAGCTCTGCTTACACCCAATTTCCTTCCATCCAATCAGGCGATCGTTGAGAGCGGACGGACAGGTCGGGCTGTTTATGAGGAGCCTACAGGATGGGAGGAGGAGGGAGAATATCGGCCACTCCACCCGTTATAAGCCTTCGCCATCTCTTGCATACTCGCTGCACATCAAAGAGGAGGCTGATCTGGAAAGCGACCCAGAGTCACCTCTCAGCTATAACCACAGCTCCAGATCTGCTTCCTGGAATTCCAAAACTCATATGGGGGCCCTCCTCAAACTCAAAACCAACAGCGAGGCTAGCGAGCGCCTTAAAGACATACCGAGGTTGTTGGAAGCCGCTGGACTTTTGACAAAGTCACTTGCCTACGAGAAAGGAAACCTCCAGGAGGCCTGCAGGGATCAAAGCCTCTCCCTTTCCCAGTCATCTTTTGACCTCAAGATTCCCCAGGTGCGAGTTTTGGCCACAGGAACGGACCCGTCTTGGGATTCCTTGTCCACTGAGTACTCGGGTTCCCTTTGTGAGAACGGTCTGGGAAAAACCCTTCATTCCATTTTACCCAGGCAGATCCAGAGGAAGAGCAGCGGCAGCTCCGGTTCGGAGAAGGAATACTGGCCTTACGACACCGACCGCCAAGCCTCCGGGGGAAACTACCCACTGGACTCAGAGTCAGACCTAACTAACAAGCAGCCAAGGAAGAAACGCGGGCGATATCGACAGTACAACACTGAGCTACTCGAAGAGGCTATTGTGGTGGTGATGGGTGGGAAAATGAGTGTGTCCAAAGCCCAAACGATCTATGGCATTCCACACAGCACCTTGGAATACAAAGTTAAGGAGCGACTGGGGACCTTGAAATATCCCCCCAAAAAGAAACCGAAGCTAATAAGCCAGGTAGAGGAAGAGGGGGTTTCACAGTCCCCCGATAGGAAAGAACTGCAAAACTCCCAGCTCATTGCTTCTGAGAAAAGAGAGGGTGCATCTAAAGAGAATGGGAATGATTTCCACGACGGAAGCCTCTCGTCAAATGAGTGATGTAACCGTAAAGTACTAATAATGATGTACTTTTTTTTAACCAGACAGACATTGCATTTGCCAGACTGTTGTAATAGCTGACTTGTTTTTCCCTAAAACCGTAGGTGTGCGTAACATTTAAATTGAAATACCCATATTTATACTTTAATATGTTTGTGTATAGCCATCTATCTTTAACACTCAAAGTGTCTCTGCGCTACATATTGTGCCTGGAAGGCATACTTGCTATTTCTTGAGAATTTGAATACACTACAGTGTATTGTTAATACATTTCAGTTATTAAGGTTATGTTTTGACACACAGAGCCAACTCAAATCATGTCTAAGGAAGTGGCGCCCCTCAGTGTCCTCTCTCAGTACTGTTCAGATGACAAATATGTTGAATATGTAGTTAATTTGTGTGTGTGTGTATGGGTGGGTGGGTGGGCCCTGCAAGTATAGTTGAAAGCATATTAAGCATCCATTATTGTAAAGTATTTATGAATGACAGTGAAAGTCACTGTTTTGCAAATGCACTGAAATATGAACACTGGAGATGTATGAAGATATGTCCAAACACTATAATATCAAACATATTTATTAATTCAAATTACTATTATCCAAGCCTGGTGTGTGAATTTCACTTTCCCTTTGAATCCAAATTAAGTTTATCTTCTCAAGCACGACGGATTGGGACAAGTACTTGTTAGTCAGAGAAAATGTTCAGGTAATGGATTACTGTATACACACAAAGATACCTCAGCTACAGATATGCTTAACTAAACCATTGCCTCCATGTAAGTCACCTCTAACAGAAAAGGATAGCATACCCAAATACCCATTTCATTGTCGTACTGCAAAGGTATGGGTGTCCGACTCTCGGATGTCTTCATAACCTACTTTAACTAGTTCTTAGTAGCATTGCAGTGCCAGTGTAAGCCTTCAGAGCATTACAGTTCTGTGATTTAGGGCTCGTCTTTTTCAGATTTCAGGTATTATCTCTGGGATGTCTATTTTTAAAACACGAGAAAATCATTTTCTTTTGATCACCCAAATAATGCATAAATACAAGTATTTATCTACTCATAGACCGCATTACATACATACATACATACATACATACATACATACATACATACATACATAAAAGGTCTGTTAAAAGCACTTGTGAGGATGACACTGCGTTGTAGTGACCTGATTATTCACAGTCACTAATAGCACTAACAGTGCACTAGCTAAACTCCTGGTATCAGATAAATCCTAACTATAAAATACATTCAGGTATTCTTAAAAATGTTTACTTTAGGTAAACAAGAAAATGAAATGAGTCTTGTGTTCACGTGATCTAGTTACAGTATTGTCACTTTAAAAGCTCTTAAGAAGTCATTCTTTTATGAAAAACAAGCAATATTAGCAGATGGAACCTTACATACTGGCTGACTGTGCTACTTTGCTAACATTTGCTAGTTAGCACAGTTAGCTAACATGTTAGCTACAGTTACAATCATGCCTAAATCCACATCCACCTATTCCTCAAGTTACTAAGGCAAAAATGTTATGAAAATACATTTCTCATCCCTGAGGAGAGAAAAAGTGTCTTTAAGCCAACCATGCGAGAGTATAGGTTAACACTTTCCCTTCCTTTCACCATTTCCTTAAAATATGTCCGTGTTAAGTGGCTATACCAAAGCTCAGGGTGATGTCATATCTTTAAAATGAATACCATAAGGAAGGCTAGGCCATGGTGCTGTTACTGTACGTAAAGGTTAAGGTCAAAAACCTTTTTAAGAAGGCCTGCTCCCTCTTGCCATTACATGCCATTTTCATAGAATTTTTGCCTGGTGGACTTTACTCTGCCTCGTCCATTATTTTGCTTATCAGGACACTTCATTGTGCATTATCACTTATACCTCAGGACATTCCAGAATTATTCTTTTATCAGGTTAACACACTGCTTTAGCAAATGTTGGTATCATATTTTGCAAATCTTGCAGCCACAAAGTTGCTTAGATGAGCCCGGATCTTTGATTAAAGCAATGATTCTTTCACTGCAAGCATTTAACTCGTATTATATTTGCCGTCATTTATTACATAAAATTGCCTAGATTGTAAACATTTTTAAGTGAGAGTTGGTTCAGCATTAAAATATAGTTCAGGGACACACTTGTCTGTTAACAGCACTGTAAAAATATTTATAACTATGTTGCATGCTAAACTTACTAACTAACTTGTTGGGATTCTCTTATTGTCTGCCACTTCTTGTTCTAAATGCAGGTTTTCTTTTTTTATATGCTTTGCATTTCGTCTCACTTTGAGATAAATCTTTATTTGTGACCATCAACCACTCCAAATTGCATATAATTCTTACACGTAATCGCAAAATTTCATAATAACTGCATTGGCTAACAAAACAAAACAAAGCAGTAGGCCTACACACGTACGATTAAGTAAAATCTAGTCGCTGATTCCCTGTCATTATGTTTTCGTTGACAATCATCCAACATTAATCAAAAGTCACACTTAATTTTCTCATTCAGAGTGTTTAATACATTCTGGTTAAAAACATGCAAGCGCTTTTAGTTTAACAGGAAAGTTGTTTTTTGCTCTCCTCAGTGTCTATTGTAGCAAATCTAATGGTCAACTACCTCACCTGGAAAACCAATATCGCAGTCTACTGTTTTCATAGCTGTTTCATGTAGCAATTTCTCACGTACACAACGCCCAGTTTATTGTAAAATTATTTGAGTAAAGGTGAAGAGCTAATAGAAGATCTGTCAAAGTTCAAACATATGTAAATATTTCAGAGTAGTTAGTTGCACCCTGATCTATTTTGTGGTTTCTTTGTCTTCATTCTTTATTTCTTTTTGGGGTGGGGATGGAGCAGATTACGGTGCTTGTTGTTTGGACAGTGCATGTTTGATCTCCTACTTAGGAGAAAGTCGGGGACGAGTTTACCTCCCCTTGCATACCTACTCCAACTGATTATATGGTTTCGATTTATTTTGTTAATGCAGTAGTTATTAATCAATATTTATTAATTAATGGTTTTATTATCACCTAAGTAACCATGAATGTTGTAAATGGCTTTAACAAAACAAAATTACTCACAAAAGTGTTTATAGCTATGCTTAAAAGGTATATTTAACGGTCTTACATGACTGATGTGAAGGGATAACATTCAAGATTGTCCCACTTTATTCTGACACAAGTTGGGTTGTTTGCTTGCTAAATATAATGTATGAAGACAAAAGTCTTTACACAACTGCAAACTGTGTGTCTCTTTAAATGACTTAAGTATCCCTGTCCATAAAAAAAGTATATGTTCAGATTTTCTATATTTGATTTCAGCATTTACAATGTATAAAGGAATGACACTGGGTATATTTTGCATGGTTTTTAATCATATGTGTCAGTGGGAAGTTAGTTATATATGGTGAAGTTTATCTTGAGGATGTGTTTTTGAAAATACTAGAGTATCGGTGTGTTTACCATTAAGTCAACAATTTGTCATGAAAATTACCTGTGAACCTGAAACATCGCTAAACCAGTTCAAAACCTAGTTAATGGTTCTCAGAAGATGTATGATTAAATCCCCCATACTGTAGTTTGTAATTTCCAGATTATTTATATCCCTAATGTACAGTAAATTAATATTGCGGATGTGTTAACACATCCATGCTTGTGTGCTTGTGAAATATTGTGAACTGAGTTGTAATTAGGTTTGCTTCTGCTTGTTAGTTTGGTTATTTAATTCCTCTGGAAGAAAAAGGCATGTGCTTTGTGTGAGTTTCTTACTGCAATGCTAAGTGAAACAGAGCGAACCCCTCAGGGATGAAACACTTACCACTCATTATTATTCAGGTACTCCACTTTACTCCTTAGACCTTGCAAACAGGGATGTGAAGTTATTGATCATAGCAAAAAAAATTCTGATCATGGCAAAAAATAAAATTGGTCTGGTTCCAGTTGCAGCAAATATTTTTTTAATCTTTTAAATTTTATTTTTGAAATCTCTAAAAGTTACATTTGAGATATTTTGGCATGCTGTACAAATAATTTTGTGTTTGGAGCCAAAAATACTTTAGTTCATCTTTTCACAGTTTTATTATTTTTGTACTTTGTTACATGATGAATGTCAATGTTGGCTCAGTGCAGGTAAGACTGGCAAGAAGACCAACGGTTTCTTTCCAGTTCAGTGCCTCACAAGGCATGTATGCTTAATGTAACATCCTAAAACTGCATTTCTGAAGTTTTCAACAAAAAGTCCTAAGACTCCTCTCACTTATTGTACACGCGGCATTCCCGCCCCCCCAACATCAAAGTTTATATTATAACCTTTGCGCTTTAAAGCTGAAATCTGTAATGTTTTTTAAAAGGGCAATTTGCCTGTCTGTAAATACCGGTTTTCAAAAGAAGGATTTCTTTTGCTACCTATTTGATCCATGAAATTTCACTTTGCTATATAGCCCTAAACCAATACTGGGTAGATGCTACGTAGCAAACTTAACACTCAATATTTCACCATGTTTGCTATCGATCAACAATGGGAACGTAAAAATGGACAGATTTCAGCTTTACTACGCAAAATCTAAATTTTAGTAGCATGCTTTTTGGCAATGCCGTATTGTTTTTTGTTATATACAAACATAATGTTTGTTGGTAATTTGTTATAAACAAATATTAGTCAACAGAGCATTTTTTTTACTGACTAAATGTTCATCTTGCAGTTGCCAGCACCTCTTGCTCTGCAGTACATGCTGTGTGCAAAGCTATTTTTCTTTTTCATTACACAGCATAGCCTTGTGACATGTCACCTCAGGAATCCAGATGGGGTTACATTTGTCTGTTCATTTTCTTCCATTTTCTAACCCAGTGTAGCTCCGGAAGAACTTTTTTTGGGCCTAATGTGATGGTATAAATCCTCCAAAAGTACTGGAGGATTTTATAAAACACCTACCTCACTGAGAAAATGTAAGCACTTATTTTAGATTTGCATTGGCACCAACAAAACCTCACAGGTATTAGAATAGCTAATTTTGCATGTGTTGAGTCATGCTTGATCTTTCTTTTACTGGACAATTTGTCTTAAGTTGATGGGCATTTTATCTATGTGACCATTTGCACAAGTCATACATGAAAATTTGACACAAATTATGTAATTTATATTTCCCCCTAATGCATTTGCTCAAGTGATAAACCAGTGTTTGACTTGTTTAATCAAAAAGGGCCACCATTACTTCATGTGTTGTGCATGTGTGAAATTTTCGTGATGTATACTGTAACAAAAAGCACCACTGTGCAAAGAAGAAAAATGTAATAGCTGTAACAATGGTAAAATTGGTCAAGTTCACTAGATGAAAGATTCACTTTTAAAAACACCTATTCTTCTAATAAATATGCAATGATACATATTGTACATTTGTCAGTTATTTCACACATTTACATTTATTAAATTTTTTTCTGTTAGGGCCATTTTTCTGCATAAATGTAATAATCACATTCCAATCCGTAAAATGTATTCCAATGCCTTTTCTTGATATGCAATTACATCCATTTTGTTCTTTTTTCCCCCCCTTAGTGAGTCTCCTGAGTTGGGTGCTGCAAAGGCAAAAGACTTGCAGTCCACCTCCACACTGGAACAGTTCATGGCCAAACTTTGCCCCCACCATCAGAGACAGATAGTAGAAGCCATAGGTTTTCTACAAACGGAGGTCAAAGCACTGGCGTCTTCCAATACACAGCAAGACTCAATCTCTGCTTGTTCCACTGCAAAATCCAGCGCAGTCACATCTGAGAAGTCATGCCCTGAGTTAAGGTTTCCCAATGAATCCAATCCCAAGTCAGAAGTCCAGGATATGTCCCATTTTATCCCAAGCAGCTGTGCAATGAAAAAATCTCCAGAGAAATTGTTTGTTACTGCAAGCCCTGCTTTGGATCTTCGCAGATCTGGGCCAGGAACTAACCAGGCGTTGGTCACCCCTAATGCTAATCTAGTGGACACAGAGATCAACCGTCATGGTGATCATGCGCCTCTTAAGATGAAAATCATGACCAGCAATGTTGCTGCTGGTAAGAAGTTGTCATGTGTGCTCAACACTTCTCTTTCATCTCACCCTGACACTTTGGAGGACAGAGAGTGTAACTCAAATTCATTCAACAAAACAGAGACTCATAGTGCTAGACTCAGCTCCTCTGTGAAAAGACACAATCAGTCTAGTCAAGCTAGGCAGAGAGAGACTCTCGGGCATGCCAAAGATACACCAGCAAAATTGTTTTCAGTCCACATGACCATTCCTTCAGACTCTCCACGGACTGCTAGGAAGACCATTAGGGCATCCTCTGATCCTCGGATCAGGGACTCTGCTTTTAGGGGCATGGCTGACCCTGATCTCGGCCACTGTGACATTGTTTTTATTGACAAACCAATTACAGAGTGTTTTAAGGAACAGCAACGCAGCATGCGCCCACGCCGCAATGCAAGAAAAAGCACCAGAGGACACATGTATTCAGATGAAATATGGGAGTTAAAAACTGTCCGTACATTGGCTGGGAGGGGCAACTGTCCTAATCCAATGCCAGAGCTGATCACATTGGTCACCCCAAAACAAATACTTTCAAAGCCTGAAGGAGTACCTCCTGTGGATATGCCTTTTGCTGGACCATGCAGGGAAACGATGAATCAACAAATGTCCACAGAAGAGTCAGATGAGAGTGTGATACCAGGAACAGGACATATGGTGGAGGCCGCAGTCAGTGAAGTAGATGTTATAGTTGAAACTAGTCAGACAGATCAGTGTCAGAGCAAGGGGCAGACTGTTCCTCCATCTCCAATAAGGTCCCCAACAGAGAACGAAGGAACAGATATGAACACAGATGTAGAACAGGATACAACTGCAGATTCAGTGATGACAACAGGAAGTGAAGAAAGTGTTCCTCAGGCTCCAATTGAAGAAGAAAAAGATCACCAGCCTGAGCTGGAAGAGGACAAACGTGAAAGTACAGAGCAAATAGTGGCAGAAACGGTAGTCGAACCATTAGAAAATATTACCATAGAAGAAGCTGAGCGCCAGCTTTCATCAGATGAACTACTCAATAGCGAGCCTGTTCTCCAGCAGAATAGCACCACATCACCGGTGAATCAAGCTGAGGAAGAGAGAGGGCAAAATAAAAGGGAGGAAATACAAGATGAGCAACATCAGGAACTTCAGCCAGACACACAGATACCCTGTGACAACTTTGAAGTGACAGAAAACTCTAACACCACAGGTTCAGCAGAGGAGCAGATGGTGAAAGAGCTAGACATTAAAACAGCAGTTGACAGTGGTATGTCTTTAGAGACTAAAGATGATAATGATACTGACTATGACTTGTCCTCAAAGACACTGGATGCACTCTTACAGGAATTACCCCCGTGGCGAAGAAAAAGAGGTACTGTAGTTTCACTGCCTAAGCGGTTAAGACAAACAGAATCTGTGGTAGTGGGTTATGTTAATGGAAGACCCATATCAGCCTCTGACAGAAGTCTGCGTCGTAGATCAAGTAACAGCATCACATCTCCTAATACCACCCCTGTGAAATCCAGTCAGAATGTACCCAGCAAGACTTCTTCTCTTGATGCAGCTATTCATTCAACAGTTGAGAACAAAAATTTTGAGAAAGATCTACCTGAGCAGCACACACCTGTAAAGTCGATTGAGACTTCTCCTGTGATTCAGCAGGTGAAAGACCCATCTTCTGCCACAACATCAAGCCCAAAATCTAAATGTCCCGCAAGGACCAAACAAAAGAGAGTTCAGGGTGATCAGGATGGTTCGCCTGTCCTCTCTGATCAGCCCGTTGATCATCTTCAGAGTACCGAGTCCAAACGACAACTTAGATCAGCCGGCCAGAAGCCAGCTGGATCTCCAGTATCACCGTCCACTTCAAATCCTGTCACTTCCATTTCATCTCCAAAACCTACTGTTACCCATTCCCTTCCATCTACAGAACACCTCCCCTCCCTCTCCCTTCCTTCTTCACTCCCTGTTACTTCTCATCCTCCAATCAGATCATCTCCCCCTGCAGCCTCTGAACAGTCCCAACAGAACACAGTCTCAGAGACAACTGTGGAGTTAAACATAGAAAAAACCCAGCCAGTAAAGACGACCTCTGAAGAGATACAAAAAGGTGAAATTAGATTGCAGGCCAAACAGAAACTAAGGTCTGCAAAGGCTGTAGCAGACAACAGTAAAATTGAGAAACAGGAACTTAACTGTGAGGAATCAAATCCATTAGAAATTCTAGGTCCTGTAAAGACTGAAATGCAAACACAGATCATCCCATTAAGAAGTAAGCGGGTTCTCAGAAAGGAGGCAGAAGCAAGTGATGTTGCTTTGCCACAGAAGTCAAATGTAGCATCTTTAGGAGACAGGTATGCAAGTGGAGATGATAGTAGTTCCTCCATATTAGACAAACCCGCAAGAATGCCATTAAGGCACGAGAACAGTAAGCCTGAAATGTCCCATCAGTCTGTTACTGAGTCAACACCAGTGGACAGCAAGAAATTAGCTTTGAGATCGCAAAGATTGGCTGCACCTTCTACCAGTGCTCTTACTGTGGCTGGAAGACAGAGTGACGTAGCTTCCCCTATCAGAATAATGCCAGAAAGAATAACTAAAGCCCAGTTGAAGCCCCCTTCGGTGTCTGTTGCATCTGGTATACCCAATAGCTCAGCCATCCCCGTCATTACGCCAAGACATGAGCCACCAAGACAAACTAACAAATTCTTTGAGACTCTGACTGGAGAAGAAAACCAACACCTAATTTCAAATCTGAACATCAAGTATGATAAAATGCAAAAAGGGTGGGTGCAAATGGACAAAGAGGGACAGCCAATGACAAAATACAAAAACAAAGCAGACAGACAGGCAGCTATATGGAAAAGTAAACGCAGGGCACGAAAAGCAAAGTCTTTGGAGCACCAGAAATACTCACCAGTCCAAATGCTCTTCATGAAAGGTTTTAATCTCACCAGTATTTGTCGCTGGTTCCTTGAATCGACAGAAACAAAGTCCCTTGTCATTGTCAAGAAGGTGAATACACGTCTTCCATCAGAAACTCAGCTGTGCTTCCACAGCTCGTCTAGTGCTTCAGGGACGTCTCAGGGGGTATTTCCAAGCCTACAGGCAGAGCGCTTAAAGAAACATTTGAAAAAGTTTGCCATCGCCTCTCCTGTAAAGAGCAACCCTAAGAGTCAGAAACTGATAGCTAAAGCACTGGAGCAAGAGGCAAATGCTGTCAAAGGGAAAGAGAGAAGAGAGCTTCCCTGTACAACGCAGACTTTGGCTAAGTCACGCTCCTCTGCCGAAGCCCGTGTACAGATAGCTGAGTCTCAGAAATCCTCTGGTAAATCAAAGAATCCAGCAAGTGCAAGGATCTTGAGAAAATACTCTAACATCCGAGAGAAGATGCAGGTTCAGCAAACCAATGTTAGACTTAAAGAGGCCACAAAAACCTTAAGAACCAACAGCATGAAAAGACTGGCCAACACAAAGTCCGCTAAGTCAAATCTGAAGCCATCTCTGAAGGCGCGGAAATCACCCCTACCAGTAAGTAAACAAATGAAAGAGTCGGCAGCAAAAATGGAAAGAAGGAAAACATTGGCTGACAAAAAAACTACAAAGCATCCGGTTCAGGAGAGGGCAGTCAAGGCTCAGGGCAGTAGTAGACCTTCAAGAGAGAAAAAAGAATTGCCAAAGAGATGCTCTCAACGATTAGGGTCTCCCAAAATATCTGAACATAACCCTGCCGAAACATCTAAAAGCAAGGTTGACAATAAAAAACAAACTGAAGCAGAGCAAGTAGAGGTGGAAAAACCTGCTGGGAATAAAGTGAATGCTGCAAAAATCCAAACAAGGGATTCAAGTACAGTTGCTGAAATCAAAGGTACCGAGAATGCTGTTGAAACCCCACAGCAGAACGTGGATGCCAAGGTTCTGAACTCACCTGACCAGGTATTAACGAGATCCCAGAGTAAAATGGAGGCGGCAGTCCCTTTGAGTGGGAGCCCCAGTAATGCTTCAAAGAGGGCCACAAAGTCCATGAAAACACAAAATGCATCTCCGAAATCAGTCAGGAAAGCTGACGAAGCCACGCTGACAAGAAGTGGGGCTCTAAAGTCACCTGCAAAGAGACGTCAGGCAGCCTCGTTGCCATGCAGTGTGACAAAATCTGCAACCAAGAGGACTCAGAATCTTTTAGAGACCCCGGCTAAGCGAACCAGGACATCACTTTCAAAGTAAAAATGGACCTGCAGAGAGAGATCATCTTTATTTAGAAGATTTTGTGATTTTTCTTTTATCTGGAATATATTCAGAAGGACCAGAAGTATCTATTTTCTATGCTCACCAAACTTGTCAGAGGATAATCTTTTTCAGTAGGCAAATATGTGAAGAAGGAACCGATTTTGAAAGTCGTTTATGCTTTTGTAAAGCTTCATTGTGAAAAATGCAAATGTGACAGATTATTTGCTGAGCATTTGCTCTGTGTTCAGGGACTACAGACGAGTCCTGCATGACGTCTAGCAGATGTAGTTGCTGTTTGGCTTTATGTTTCAGCCCTCTACGACACGGCTGGAGATATCAACAGCCTATCAAACCTCATTTTAAAAGTTGGGATAACAAACATCAAGCTTTGATGCAGTTATCAAGGTGACATTAAATTCATTCACCATCCTGTTTTTTTCTTTGTTGTTGCCATTTTGTACATAGGTATTGTGTTAGATGATAGCATGCACTGCAATTACTGTTCAGAGAGCTTGCTATGAGAAGGGAGATCAGCTTTTGAATACAATTTTTACTTACACTAAGTAGGCAGCTTGTATCTCCAGCCTGTCTTCCAATCGCAACATTGTGAATATGTGACTGTTGTGACCAGGTGCCTTATTTATGAAGTATAAAGTAATAGAATGTGTAAAATGTGAAAACTCCTGTCTTTAGTTATAACAGCTTTCATTTCCTGGAGAGGCAGTCGACATTCATTTGCTTCACCAAGTGTGTGCAAATCGTTTCCGTTCCACGCAGTATGTGCCTCGTGCTTCATCTGTAAATTCCTATGTTGACTCGAGGCATTCAGATTTTCTGATTCGCTCTCACCCGACAGGTTTATTTTCATATGCCCATTCTTCCAGAGCATTAACATGAAACTGTTCTTATTATAGTTGTATTAGATGTTGAAGAAAAATACGAATCTGAATTATTGAAACAGACAAGCGTTCTTTATGTGTCATGACAAAAGTTTGTAGTTTTTATGTTTTCATCAGTGTGTACCTCTGCTGTCACTTCTGACCATTGCACCCATTGTTCTCCGCTCTTATTAGTGACTTAGTGTTTTACCTGCTTCGGCTTGTGTTAAGCCTTGTTAATGTGGAGACCATTTCAGCAACTCTTGCATTAGAGCTTTTGTCTTCCTGGAACTGAAACCCCAAGCTATATTTATGCACCTCATCTTTGAAAATAATAACCCCATTTAAGACTGAGATGACTTTGCAATACTGGCTTGTGTATCAGTTTGTCAACAATATTTCCAAACAACAAAGGCCTGAAAAGTATGTATATTTGGTTGGTTAATATGAACTGAAGTTTGTGGCCTCTTTAGCATTAATGGCACATTACATGGTGATAGATCCCTTCCCTGATTATTCACAAGTTGGGTATGAGGGTTTTGAGGTAGTCTAGTCACACTTCTGAGTTGTTTATCCGAGTCTGTTGCAGTTTTCATTGTTATGTTATTATGTTTTATTGTCATTAACTGTCAGGCAGATGTTCTCATTTTGTGAAGTTTCTTAACTTTCACAGTAGTAACTTGCATTAGTGCATTGTCAATTGTCATTTTTTAGTATAGTGTTATTTTTTTTATTAGTCATTTCTATTTAGAGGGTAAATCATCTGTAAATGTAAAACATGTCTGTCATGTTTTTATTGTTATTTAAGAACTCCATGTAGGCTAATGCATTTAGCAAATCTAAATCAGCCCACCAAATATCCGACTTGAACATGTTTATTCTTTACAGTTGCTATTTAAAGATTTTGATTTTGTATATTAGAAAGAAATAACTGCTTTATTTGTGGTAATCTCAAGAATGATACATCTTTATGTTAAGAACTTTGTATTTTGGCTGGAGTTGATATAAAGATGTTTGAATTTTATATTTGGTTTCCTGGCTCATTTATACCATTGTTTTAATTTTTTTTAACCAAGGTTGAACTACATTTTGGAAAAGAACCTTGTTAGTACAAATGAAATGAACCAAGTGTCAAGGTAAAAACTAAAGGGCCCTGTATGTTTTTAACAAACAAGGGTGTACATTTAAATGCAAAAGTGTTTATATCCGTTCTGAATGGCCGCACCTCCTCACTCCCAAGATGTCTATCTTTGGCATGTCTGTCTTTTGGATCCTTGAAGGCATTAATGGCTCTTCACTTGTTTGTACAAGCTAAAAATTATGAAAGTAGCTATGTGGAGAACGAAAAAAGAGCTTGAGAGAGAAGTTCAAACCATGTGTCTCACCTCCACACACCTGAACAATCAGTTTCAGTTTCAAGCACTTATTATGAAGCATAGTAAGCCCTTAGGGGACATGCCATGACCTGCCATACGGCTGATGGGTGAGAGTCCTGAGCACCACAGGAAGCTCCCACTGTGGGACAGATTGATAAACAGTTGGTCCTCCGTCACTTCAGTCTGCAGAAAAAAGGGGTGAATGAATGACTTCTCACCAAAACCAATATGACGAGGAAGTTAGTGATTCATTCACCTTAATGGTGAAATGCCAAGGTTCTCTATCCATCTGAAACCGGTAAAGACAACACAGCAAACGCAGACATGAACCCCGTTTTAACCACTTTCCAAACTCCATCTATTGTTCTTACTCCGTAAAAATGATGGACTGAGCCTGTGCTCTTTGAATGAGAGCATGGATTCACAGGGATTACTTTTTCCAATGTTGCCATCTTGGACGCCGGGGTTTTTGTTTCAAAGACGGCACTAGTGTCCAAGGTGGTAACATCAGCAGGCAGAGCGCTCGTGAGACAAATCAGTTTGTAGCCACTGAGCTGTTAGAATAAAGTCTGACACCTCGGAGGTGAGGACTGTTTTCCACTTGAGGCACCGACTGTTTGGTGACTCTGTGGCTTCCCCAAAGACCGTGTCTCTCTCTACTCTTTGTGGTGAGTACTTGTATTCATTCAGGTTATATTCTACTAGGCTTCTCTATACAGCAAGCCTCGATTTTGTTAGCTAGAGCAGTGGTTTTCAAAGGGGACTCTGAGGGCCTCCCATCAGACAAAATTGAGACAGCTGTACTCCCAGACAACATGGGGATGTAAACAGAAGTATAATGTTTCCATGGATTATGGATTATTTAGCTCTTGGCTACAACTTGAGCCCCCTATTTCTGCCTATATTTGTTTATATTTAGCAAAATTGGCACCATTAAAAGAATGCTGAATTAGCTATTAGCAGTTCATGTACATTTTGTGCCTGTGGATACACAGACAACCATCTCTGGAATATTTTGATACTTAAGAAGACTTATTAAGGAATCTTAGAAGTTTTAAAAAAAATGACGTTTATTTGCCATGGACATTAGAGATATCCTCAGGAAATGTACAAAAAGTGTTACACTGAATCTTAAAACATGTATCATGTCTGTGTGTTCAGATTTGACTGGCATCTTCAGCCCCGGTACTGAAGTTAAATCTAATTGGCCATTTTTCTTTCCTGCTTGTCCTAGTAAAGGTCAAAAATCTGTAGGTAGTAGTTTTCTGGGACACGATGGGGTGAGGGTCCTGTAGGAACGATGCAGTAGACGGCATGCGAGTGTTTCGGTGGAGAAATGTAACATCACGCTCCTTGAAACACAAGGTAACCAATGGCTCTTGAGCGGCAAGAATATTGATGCATTGATTTGCTTTCACACAGTCAAGGCCAAGAAAAACAGCTCCACTCATTTTCTCTGCTGCACTGCTTTCCTTCTCTTTTGATAAACATCAGTCAGGACGCATGAGTGGTACGCAGTAAATTCCCTGCTGATGGGGGGAAACAACATTGACCAAAGCTATTCTGGAGCTTTTGATCATATCCCATGATGTATTTTGCCCAGTTGCCATGGAAATATCGATTCCTCTGAGCACTTTTCGGCTTTTGTGTTTTGTCATAAAAAACAAAAAACAGACTACACATTCTTAAAAGCACACACATTTAAGTTTAATTAATGAAAAAGAGTGGAGGTTTGGTAAACATTTTGTCGGTGGCACTACATACATTCAGCATTATTGGGAGTTTTTCAGTTTAATCCCACCATCAATCCTGTAACCAAAAAAACAAAACAAAAAACAGAAACCAACCAGGGATATTTCTTAAGTTTTTGCACCAGTTCAATACAACAGAGACATTGTGTCGTTTACAATAACATATATTTATGTATATAGTTCATAGGATGGAAAATCTGTGTTTCTGGTCATGTGACCAGATAACTGAATTACATCTCAATATAGCACAAGCACCACTAAGATGTCTACCAGGAAGTTGAATGCACCAGTCCAGTACAGATCAGTGCAGAGGAAGAAAATGAGACATGAAAAGAAAGCCACATTTGACTAAAGATTGCACCTTTACGAGGCACACAGCCTAAGAATTACAGTGACTGTTCATCAGTATCCTTTATGAGATCTTTTAATGTTATTGTACACCACTGGGATCACATCAACAGCATGTAAAACAAAGTCAACATGGGTAGCAATATGAATAGGAGCTCTGTGTGCATTGTATCAAGCTGAGATCTGGGTCTGCAGCCTTTCACGCTATAGAGAGACCTTTAACATTTAGATCAGCAAAATGGATAAACACAATCCCAATCTGCAGGGAGAACAATGCCTTAAGCCATCCTGATGGACTGTCACTTATTGAACAGTATGTGATTTCTATATCTTACATTGGAAACTAAATAACAGCTAAAAGTTACCACTTCAAGAATAAGCATAGGTCATATTTATCTATACACATTTATACATTCAGGTATAACTGTTGTGTTCACTGTAATTGGCACCATGTATTCTTTTTTGTTGTTGTTGTGTTGATAGCCAGTCAGAACTGACAGACATTGAAATGTCCAGAACTTTCTGGTTTATTTTCTGTCAGTACAAGGCATGTAATGCTTCACACGGTTGCCTCTTCAAATAGATCTGGGATGATATACCTTAACATGATCGTCATGCACAGAAGCATCTTCATCCTATTTCTTCTGGCTTGACAGCAGCTTATGTTCAGTTGAGCTTGACTACTTTGTTGAACAAAAAAAAAAAACCCACCTTCTTTCTATGGCAAAGATATCTCAAATTAAAATGATAGAAATACAACCCAGCACTTCAACAAAATGAACATGAAAACAATCCTTTTTAAGTGTGGTATGGTAATTACAAGGTCAATTTGAGGGGGACTTTTCCTAATCCCAGCTCGGACCTCTCCAGCCCCTGCAGCAAATGAGGAATGTCTGAGCCAGAGAGGAAGAAAACACTGCCGTAACTCGCTATTAAGTGATGTTACAAATACCTTACAGATTTTTTATGCTATTTTTATTCGTTATTTTACCTTTTTTCATCTTTTTGAAATTTTTGAAAATATTTGAAAGTCAGCAACATTTATGCCTTTCACTTTCTACAGGAAAACGCCTTTAGATAAAATAAATAAAAACAAGCACAGACTCTCATGAATTAGATGTAATATTCACATGGAAGACAACATATACAATATTAAACATATTTCTAGACCAATACTGCCTTCTATACAACAAAGCCAATCAGCTGCTGTATTTTTGGCCAATTAACGTAATTAATTACCTTGTTGGCGCATGTGAGATCAACAAATAAAAATACCTAGGGAACCAACTGAATGCCTTTCCACCAGTCCCAAAGCTTCCAGAAACAGACTTACTCTTTAACATAGAAAAATACTATACCAAAATGAAATACAAATATATATATATTAGAATCTGTTAGGCATTTCTATATAAAGGGTTGTTGGGGAGGGTCGGGGGTAGGGGCGGCTAAAGGAGTTAGGTTACATCATGACACAAAATATAACAAAAATAAAAACAAATCAATATGAAAAATTAGACGGAACAAAACAAACAAAAAAATCAGAAGATGGTTCTGCAACCTTTTTGTTTTGTAATAACATTTATAATGATATTAAGAAGCTCTACACATTTGTTGGCAAACTCTTCTCCACACATGCAACAGTTTGCACAAGTTTAATACTGCAGGCATCAAGAAGAGCAGGGCTAAACGGCCTCCTGCTCAAAGGGGGTGGGGTTATGCAAATCATCCTAACCCTGAGGCAATGCTGGGGGAGGGGGAGAGGGGGGGAGGAACTGATAACCACTGGGCAGCGCCAGACTGGTTTGCTATGCAAACAGAATAGATTGTTGCACCACACAAGCCCTCGCACTCTTACAAGTGTTAAACACTGTGTGTAAATGTATGTACGCCATGCATGTGTGATCATGTGTTTCAGAGGGGTGTCATTTTCAGTGCTGCTAGTCAGTGCAGTCTCTATTTTTTTTATGGAGTTTCTATGTTACGGTACCTCACAGCAAACAACTGTGACACCAGACCACCTGGCCTCGAAGCCACGACATCCGCACTGGATTATGTGCCACTCTTAACCCGACCGTGTCTTTGTTCACTTCTACATGTGCATGTGTGGATGGACGATTGTATCCTGGCAGAGAAATTGCTACACCTAACCAACGCCAATGTTAACTCAACCCAAACCATAGCCAGCCCAGTCCAGGTAACCCAGCCAAGCTCAACTCAAGATAGCTTTGCCAAGTCAAACGGTCCAGCTCTCTTCTCATCCCTCTGGTTCTCTCGCTCTCTCTCTTTTTTTTGTTGTCTTTCTCTGCCTCCCTCGGCCATTCTTAGCCAGGCTGGACCCCACTGTCCTCACGGCCTCCACGAAGTAAAGATGGTAGATGGTGGCTAGGCTGTCAGAGGCCTCACAAATGGATGGGGAATTCACACTGAGTAATTTGGGTTGGAGGGATGCCTCACTCTGAATGCGACGCCTTTTGAAATATCTGGACCGCTTGGAACAATGTTGCAGATACAATGGTTTTGTTGCCGTTGTTGTCACTTCTACATTGTTGCTCGTGATGTTGGTTTCTCTGTGTTACTGTAGGTCAACACACCCTCGGAAGGGGAGGAAATGTCCTATTTTACAAACATTGTTGTCCATAATATATAGATAGAGGTTTTATATATATTCTTTATACTGTCTCTCTTTCTTTCTTTCTTTCCCTCCCTCGCTATCCTCCAGTCCTCCTTCATTCCTTCCTTCCTTCCTTCCTTTCTTTCTATCTTCTGCTCGGCGGAAGCGGCAGGAAATGTGAGTGAGTGAATGGTGCTACATGCAGCCCACGCATCCGCACTTGATGGTCTTTTCCACTTCCTCGCTGAAGGAGGTTCCATCGCTGCATTCAAAGGTGTATTTCCGGCGTTTCATCCGCTGGCTGGCGCAGCAGGCCCCCGCGTCGCACACCCCGGTGCACTCCACCCAGGAGACCATGCGTGTGGTCTGGCAGATGGAGTAGCCTCGCTGCACCTGGTAAAAGTCTCGGACGGGCTCCCCTCGACACTCAGACTCTGGAAAACAGGAACACAGACATTGGTATAGTTGTTTAATCACATCATCTTTTTAAAAAGCTTTAAAACAATTTTTTTTTAGGATTACAGACTGACAGAGCAAACCAACCTGCGTCACAAAGTTCCCCAGTGTAGCCACTTTCACAGTGACAGTAGGCGTCGCCCGTGTCTGAGATCTGGCACCGGCCGTGTTTGCAGGACATGCGACGGCAGGGGTTGAACAGCTCCCCCTGTTGGTTACACAGGGCACCGCGGTAACCCTCCACGCACTCGCAGCGGTACGACTGAGGGTCCAGCGGGATGCACTTTCCATGGACGCACCTAGTGAGAGACAATCACGGAGATCAAATGTGCTGTTCGGTAATTAAATCAATAAAGTTGATTGTTGTTTCAAGAGTAGTAGCATGGAGTTTCTGCTCTGCAAAGGTTCCCACTTGTCAGTGTTGAAATATAACAAAAATGTACTCAAGTACTGTGCTTCAGTGGCATTTTCTTTAGTTTACTTGAGTATTTTCATTTCATGCTGTTTTATACTTCTACGCTAATATTGTACTTTTTAGCATACAACTATATTAAGCAGACTTACACTAGTTACTTTTCAGGTTAATTTTACATTTAAAAAAAGGGCTTTTAAAATACAGTACACTACTAAAGATCACACCAGTGGTTACCAAACTTTTAGCACTGTGCCCCTTCCAAAAAAGCAGTGTGTACTTTTACTTGTAACAGAGCATCTTTATATTTTGTCGTTGTATTGGTACTTTTACACAAGTAAAGGATTTGAGAACTTCTCCCATCATTGCGTGGGAAGACAGCAGGCTTTGCTGTCTTCTTTTATCTTGGCTGTGCAATATACAGTGTATCCTATTTGCTAACATACTTGCTGCCCTGGCAGGGGTTGGTAGCAGGCTGGTCACAGTGTGGCCCGCCCCAACCTGGCTGGCAGTGGCACACTGGTCCCTGGGCCCCATCAGGCTGGCAGATGCCATGTACACAGTAGATCTTCTTGCAGGGCTCGCAGCCCGGTACCACGCCGGGCTTCATCTGGGTCTTGGTGAAGTCCTGGAGCTCGTTGTTGATGTACAGGTTCTGGATACAGCCATGGAAACTGGAACCGTTCTGGATCTGCCAGAGACGGAAAGCTCCCGAGTGTACATCCACCGGCATGCCTGGAGGAGGAGGAGGAGGAAGAAAAGAGATGATGTTTATAGCTGTCAGGACGCGCATACTGCATCACAAACAGACAGCTAACACAGGGCTGGTATGAGTGTAATGGAGGAGGGCATTTTCAAACATGTGTGTCTCAACAGTGCTAATATAAGTTGTTAGATTTATATATGCAGCTCTTTCTCAAATTGACTTTGATGTTTTACATTTGCACCTTAAGACACATCATCCTTGAAACGGAGGACAGCAAAAGAGGTATGGGAAAATGTCTCCTGTAGTGTTGTATGAATGAGGGACAGTACAGCACGACACAGCACTGATACAAACTACACATTTTGGGCCACTCGAGCAAACTGCCAAGTCTTACAAATGTAGGAAAGACCTTTTTTATGATGAGCAAAATGTTTGAATCTTGAACGTCAGTTTTTGAGAATGCCAAGAGTAGATAAATCACACATTACAAATGAATACAGTTACACTTTGTACAAGCAAACTCATGGAAATAAAAAGCAAATATGAAGTAAAGACTGTCTGGTAGTTCTTGTGGTAATCACTAGAGGGCGTACTTTACACACTGTAAACAATGTGCTGTAACGACAATAGATTTCTTTTGACTATAAAGTGAAGTATTGTCTGTTCACTATAGGTGTCATTTTTGAGTTATGTTTTATCTGCCACGGTGAAATGTTCTTTTTTTTTTTTTTTACAAATATGTGCATATGGCGTACTGGAAGGTCTATGCATATTTTTGTATTGTGAATTAACATGTGGCCCCTAGCAAACAGTCATGACTGAAGGTGGGGATGGTGTGGGTGGAGGATAGGGTTTGGGTGGAGGTAGGACGGGGGTTGAAGGGTTGCATGGTTGAGGAGAGGGGTTGGTTGCGGTGGTGACAAAGCGAGGGGGGAGGGGTGGTGATTGACAGTAGTGTAGTAGTTAAGAGTGCCTGCAGAGGAGGGAGGTGTGTTCTGGAGAGGGCCCCTACCCCCCACGTATAACGGAGCCTCCCCGTTGAGGGGCCGCACTGCCCCGAAGCTGTCCATTGTGGTAGGGAGACCCCCGTCAATGGACAGGTTCACCATCTGGTCAAAGGTCACCAGCTCCACTGTGTGGAACTGGCCATCGTTGATGGTCTCAGTACTGCAAAGGCAAACAGAGACTGGGCATCAAATATATATACATGCACCTTTTCATCAGGAATCAGCCGACAGCCATTGTAAACTACAGCCTTTGAAAGGGTACGCGGCACGTTACCTGTAGATGGCATGTCCTGGCTGGCTGCCGGGGTCATAGCTGACCTTGACATGACCTTGGTAGAGCTCCACTGCAATATGATCATTGTCTCCGTTGTACAGCAGGATACCGTTATCCTCAGCTGTTGACACCTACAGAGAGGACATTTTTGCATCGAGTGTTTGAATTATTCAAGAAATTATTCAGAAAGTCGACAAACAGAAATGCTATAAATGTTCACGCATTAACGCAGCCTGTGAATACCTGCAGGGTGATGTTAGCTTGAGGCCAGTTCTTGAGGTCGGAGAGCAGTAGGTAAGAGTCTCTGTCAACAAAGTTGACGCTGACCAGCTTCTCGCAGCGCGGCCCCCCAAACTCCGGAGGACACTGGCAGAGGGCGCGTCCACCTCGCTCCACACACGGGGCGTTGTTCTGGCAGTCAGCCAGCTCACACAGGGACAGTGGAGATGGGGGAATCTCACACAACTGACCACTACAGAGAGAAAGAGAGCGAGGGATTAATTTTGGAAGGATGACATTTGTAAAGCAGAGGGTGGCCTAAGTAGTCAAAATGAAGCATGAAAGCGTGTTAAATGTGCGTTCTTCTCACCCGTATCCTTCAGGACAGACACAGGAGTATCCATTTAGCTCATCCATACACTGAGCTCCATTCTGACAGCGATGCTCCTCACAGTCATTATAGTCTAAACTGCAGTCATCACCAACATAACCAGGAGAGCACACACACCTGCAATACACAATGCTGGAATTAAGCTGAGCGTGGACAAACATGCCTCCTAGTCTAAATCATCTATGTTTTTAATAATATACGTAGTATTATCATTTGTTTTGCTGTATCTAGTGTTGCTGGCAGCCAATACTTACTTGGGTCCAGTGGAGGTGATGAGGCAGGTAGACTGATGTTGGCAGGGGCTCCGTCCTGGGGCACACACATCCTCCATTTCTTCGCACATCTCCCCTACACAGAAATACATATTCAAGTTAGAAAATAAAGTATTAACTGTTGTACAATACAGAGCAAGAACCATCCTATAAAAACAGCAAAACAAGAAAGTCATACAGGAATTTATTATTACAGCATGATCAATTTCATTTTTTTGAATCCAAGATAAATAATCTTGCCAAGCAATATTTGCATTATATTATCAAGCCTGAAACAAAATAACTTTGGTCTCTTTTTTTCTAAGTAAGATATTGGATCACATGTTTTCACCTGTACAGACGCAGGATTAGAAACTGCTAAATTGTATTGAGTTAAAAGTCAATCTACTTCCAAGCATATTTATCTTGAATATCTTATTTTCTTTGTTATATACTACTATATTTCTCTACATTACAAAATATTTTGCTTGTTTGTACAAGGGGATTTTTGCAGTGCTGTTGCTCCTTGGGTCAACCTCTGCTGTAGGCACTAACCAGTGTAGTAGGGGGGACAAAAACAAGTGTAGTTGTTGACTCCATCCATGCAGGTGGCTCCGTTCTCACAGTCGTTGTCTTCGCAGTCGTCAACGTTGGTTTTGCAAGTGGGGCCCTCAAAGCCCAGTGGACACGTGCAACTGTGAAAACACGCATCACGTCATCATGCCAAGTTCCTGAATCTAAATCAGATTTCATTATTTCGCTGCACTGATTTCAAAGCTCGCCTTCCTCACCTGTATTCTCCCTCCTCATCCTCATTCACTCGGCACGTTCCTCCATTGGCACATGGGTTACTCACACAGGCATTCAGAGCTGTCTCACAGTTCTTGCCCTGAGACAGAGAACAGAGTTGATGTTGCATTTTCTGCTCTAAAATGATGCATAATTAGAGGCTCAAGTGGACATTCACAAAGAGGTGGTGGCGTCATGTAGCTCTGACCTTGAATCCTGGAGGACAGCTGCACCTGTATATCTCCATCAGGTCGCTGTGACAGATGCCTTGGTTCAGACAGGGACTGGACAGACAGGGGTTACACTTGGCTAGCACTGCAGTGTCCACATCTCCTAGAGGGAAATGCATAGACCGATTAGAATGAACTGGTGCTACTTTCATTATGTTTCCACAGTGGTGAAAGTACATGGTTGTTCAGTAAAAGTAGTAAAACTAGAAAAATTCTCATGTTAAGTAAAAGTCCTGCATTCATGATTTTACTAGCAAAGGTATTAGTAAGTATTAGCATCAAAATATAGTAAATTTCAGGCCAATTTCAGAATAATATATATTATATTTGTTGATGCATTAATGTATTCATCACTTTAAAGTTCGGTGGGGCTTATTTTAATTACTTTATATAATGTGGTGTATTGTGAATTTTAACATGGGATCAATTAAGTTTTATCTTCATTTCTAATAATACATCATTATTTATTTGTTGATTATATGTTTATAATTAGACTCTGAAAAATAACTTGCAATTAAAGCTATAAAATAAATGTTCCTCTGAAATATAGTGGAGTAGAAATATAAAGTAGCAGAAAATGGAAATAGTACACATACCTCAAAATTGTACAGTGCCTGAATAAATGCACTTAGCTACTTCCCATCCCTGTATTTCCGCATGCAACACAATAACTCACCTGTGCATTCAAACTTCTTTGCAGGTGTGGTGAGCAGCAGTTTGCCCTCCATGCCCTGTGGGCCAGCACAGCGGGCGATGCCAGGCTCTTTGTAGCCAGTCTTCACCCAGTCAGATAGCCAGCGCAGGCGGCAGTCACAGTACAGAGGGTTGGCACCAATTGCCCTGATAGAACAGAGAGAATAAACGCATCAGTGGTTTGATGATGTAAGGCGGCTGTGTTTGTCGTATTTTTACACCGGTTTTAGTTGAAATTCGGGATATGTCTCTGTAGTACACTCTACCACCAGCAGGTGTCTCTACACCCTTACGTAAAACAAACCACGCCAATCTCCACTTGGTGTACCATACAACCAAAACACCTCTTCTCTGAGGATGAAACGGATTTGAAGTTTAATGCTCAATGCCACGTTGTGCCATAGATCATCTGGAGGAGAACTTCTTAATTATAGGCAAAGGTGTGAACAAAAGGCACTCTTAACCACTTCTGTCACGGTGGTCGTGAATCAATGCCGCTCTGTCCTCCGGCTGGGTGCACAAACACTCCTGAATCGATGCTGTTCCATTACGGTGGAACACAAGCTCATCTTTCAGGCCGGGCCAATGGCTGACACCTGACATCTGCTAACATGAAAGCCACTTGACTGTGACTATGGATCAATGGCTGCCCTCCGTCCCTCCCTTTGCCCCGTTTTCATGCAGCCTTGACTCCTGTACCGCTCTCAAACAAATGTCTTTGTTTAGTCCTCTCCATCCTCCCTTCTTCCTCTCCAACTGTGACACTGATAGGTCTATTGATCAGTGACTGCCAAGGGATTATGTGCATATCTGGGCTGGAGGGCACCACTGCAAAGATACTTCTGTGTCTTTTTACACACACACACACACACACACACACACACACACACACACAGTCCATGAACACACAACGGCTACACACCAAACACCCGATGGACACACACAAAATTACAGACATAAATAAACAAACCAAAACAAACACTAAAGTCCACAGACCATGGAGAATCTGTGTGTGTGTCAGTGAACATGTGTGTTTCGGAGATGTGTCAGGGAGATGAGACAGTAGAGGGGTCTGTGTGTTGCTTTAACCACAGGACTGCGGCTGATTAAGGGAGGGTTTGGCTCATGTGGAGCCCACCAAAGAGGACTACAGACAGGCCACTGTGAGCCACACTCTCCGGCTGTCTGACCAGACCCCCTCTGTGCCTGGAAGTGTGTGTCTGTGTACATGTGTGTAGACTTCACAGACTTTCACATAGGCTGCCATTGGGGCATACAGTGTGTGTGTGTGTGTGTGTGTATGTGTGTGTGTGTGTGTGTGTGTGACTACTTACAAGTGGGAAAGTGATGCCACATCGTTGAAGATGCCATCAGGAAGCTCTGAGATTTCGTTGCCATGCAGAGACCTTAGGGAAAAAAGAGACAATTTATTACCATGAACATATTTCAACAAAGGAAAAAACTTCTCTTTTGTGCAACTTTCCTGTCACGCTATTAGAAATGATTAGATGATTCATTGATTCATCGAATGATAGAAAAGTGATTGGCAACTATCTGGATAATCCATGACTCGAGTCACATTTAAAGAAACATTTATTCATTACAGCTTCTCAAGTGTGAGGATTTGGGGATTGTTTGTTTTTGGACAACTTCAACGAGAAATATACAAATAAAGGAGGAATATTTTGGAGGAATATTTTGGGTTTGTGTTGCTGGTTGAGCCTTATACAGCTGGCAAAGATGTGAGGTTCTGTAAGTCTGGAAAAGACTGGTGTCAAGTTTCTATGTGCGTCTAGCCGGCAGGGCCAACAAGTGTACAGCGGGAGGGGGGGAACGGAGTGGCACCACATGCAGGACATCAGTGTAATTGTGTATATCAGGTATATTTAGGTGCTTGCATATTTGGGCACATGCATGTATATTAATGTTTGTGAGCATATACACTAATTTGTATACACTGTTATTTTCCTTGCTGTTCTCTGACTACTATCTAGGGTGACAAGTCAACATGGCTTAATGGCTAGATGACTGATGGCTGCTGTAGTCCGCAGGGTCATTACCACCTCCAACCCTCAGCTGACCGCACGCTAATGTTACCACAGGTCAGTCCACAGCACCAAAACATGACTCATCTGCTCTCTATGCATGGGTGAAGAGAACTGATGTATAAACAGACTTCAAAACCCTACTTTCTTCTTTGTTTGATCTGCGAATTAACCACTAAGCTGTGGAGGAGTCAGGTGAAAGGATGCAGAGTGAAGCTGGTCAGTGTAAGGATACAGAGGCGAGCTCGGGTACGAAAGGGAAAATATACAATGTAACCGTCTGAGACAACAAGTTAATTGGTCCGTGTGCAGAAAGGAGAATACGTATTAGTGCAGAGTGAGTAGCTGGGTTGTGGGAGTCTGAGAACACTTAGGATACCGAGGGCATGAAGCCAGCAGCAGTGTGCCAGCCAGGCAGACAAAGGAGCCAGGGAGTCTCCAGGAAGAAACCTGATCTACATCTTCTACTAACATTCTCTCTGTCTTTTTCTTTTCTACAGCTGTATATCATTACATCACTCCACCTTACCTACGTCAACTTATCTCGAGCCTGGCACAATTCTCAGAGTGGAATTGGATTTTATGTTTCAGGGAGCGCAGAACCAATGGCTTATGGCTTAAAAAGAAGTTCTGTACGGCGTGTGCAGTCCATCCAACTGAACGTGTTCAAAATGTTCACACACACTTGTTTATCTGCAACCAGTTAATAATGTTTTGACACTCTGTGAGTCCTCTGAGCTACAGTTCTTTTTTTTTTGCTTTAGCTCTTGTGTTGAGGATCATGCGATACTGGCGTTTACTCAAAACACTGTATCCGACAGCAGTTTGAGCATATGTCGGCATCGATTTCATTCGTTGAAGGCTTTGCTTTCTTTTCTGCACTTTATCTTTCATATCACTTTCTTTTCTCACAGCTTCCCACCCAAACCCTGGCGGGACACGCCCTAGAGCTGCCTCAGCTCACTCACCTCACACCTAATACCCAGCAGGCCAATTAGCAGCTTATTAATCTGCAGCTCAAACCACAACCATCATACACACACACACATACACACGCGCGCACACACACACACACACACACACACACACACACACACACACACACACATACATGCACACTTACACCAAACCGCACCACATCCATGCCAGGCTAAGACCCCAGGTCTGTTTGAAGCCCTGAGCGTTAATGATTCCTCTCCTCTTTACTGCTCTGTAAAGCCAAAGGTGCAGCTTTATGAAGGCTTTGGCACCTCAGTGTGTGTGAGCACGCATGAGTGCGTCCCACTCGTAGCCGGCTTTGGCATCTCATTGTGGTTTCTGCGAAGCTTCCATCGTTGAACTTTGAACCCGTTGTGGGGTCTTAAAGTTGAACCTATTAAATGGAGCTCATTGTCGCTTCAGTTTTGTTGCACCCCCACAGCACTGCTTTGTAAAACAAAAAAAAAAACCAAAAAGCCATGGCACCAATTGACATTTAATGGGAGGCTTCTGATTGATCACACCAGCAGTAAAGACATCAAAGTTTTCTGCTTCATTTGGACTCCAGTCTGACTGAGACAACAGTCTGTGCGTATATGTGTGTGTGCGTCTGAGCTTGTATATAGTTCTGAGCCTTTATGGTATGTGTGTGTGTGTGTGTGTGTGTGTGTGTGTGTGTGT
>JAVQJL010090137.1:0-14768 GCA_036024295.1 Nannoperca obscura | reverse complement strand
GTCTTGACTCTATTTTCTATTCATTTCACAACGTATGGTGGTGAATAAGTGTGACTTTTCATGGAAAACACAAAATTGTTTGGGTGACCCCAAACTTTTGAACGGTAGTGTACATGGGTGTAAGTTTTTTATATGCTTTCACACTTTTTTTAGTGCAATTTCAACAGATTTCAAGGTTAAAGCTAGTTCTGAAAGTATTTCCCAAAGGCAGACCAGCTATGGAAGACATACTATTTTTACTATTATTGATCTCCACTTCTGTTTTCCACGGGCTTTACTGTATAAAACACCTTAAATTATGTCAAGTGACAACACAGGACAGACTTTTTTGAAAGCTTTGGTCCCAGCTTCTTGAATTTCTACACTGTTGATAATCTTCTTCATGCTGCTTCACAGAGACAATGCTGTTTCAAATCATGATATTTTTCTGTTTGTTTGTTCTGTGCTGTCTGTGTGGCGGCAATATTAATTGAAAGTAAGGTTAAAAGTTAGTTATTTGATGCACAAACAATTGAGTAACCGTATTTGTAGCTATAGCCTGGTTAAATACCTAATTCTTTAAATTTCTAAACCTCCAAGCCCCCCAATTAATTTCTATTAATTAAACCTTTTGTTCTTTCACTAACTGAATAAATAATATACAGTCTACTCAAACTACATTAGCTAGGTTAACTATGTTAGTTATTAGTTGCGTTGATAACATTGAAAAAATAACTGGTCCACTTGCATTTCAACATAAAGCAAGAGGTTCGAAGATTTTATGAGGCTTAATAATCTGATACTAACAGTAATTAAAAAATAAAAATCAACCATACCAGGTTAGCTAAATTAATGATAGCATAACTGATCCATTATATCCATTAGTTTAATAGCTAAATCTTTAATTTGCTAAACCTTCACCTGCCCGCAAAAAAAAAACTAATATTATTTCACTAAAAAGCTGAATAAATGCAGTCTATGTTAGCTAGTTAGCTTAGTTGCCTAACAGGGTGGAAGATGATCTCATAAAGCTTAATGATCTATTCCTCATACCAGGTTAGCTAATGTAACGTTAGCATAACTGACATTTAGTTTAATAGCTAAATCTTCAAAGTGCAAAACTTCTACCTAAACTCCTGAAAATACAAGTTATTGTTCTTTAACAAGATAACTGAATAAATTCTATGTTAACTATGTCGCCAAACTGACATTTAAGTAAAACATAAATGAAAGCTGACTAACACTAGCTTAGTTAACGTTAACGCCTGAATTAAGTTTAGCATTAAGCTAACTATTCGGGGCTAGCTATAGGCTACCTGTCTAGGCAGACTGCTTACATTTGAATGTTATGAATGCCACAGTCACCAAAAAAAACTTTAAACTATTAACATTTTCATACATTTTTTGCCATTTTGCTTCTCAGACACAATGTTGGTTTTGTTAAACACCATTTGATTGAAAAGATTTGTTTGTGTTGCCTTTGGTATGAGTTGCCTGCTGCAGTTTTCTATCCCAAAATACAAATATATAAAAATGCCTGACCCTCTGGAAGTCACACTGTGGGTTGGGGCAGTGGGTGGGCCTGCAGATGGTCACGTCACTGTAGCAGGTACACTCCTGACACGACTGCGGTCTCCATGATGTGTTGTTCTGTCAAGACAAAACAAAAGCCAGACATTAAACACTAGCGAGGGCACACTTGATTCATCACTGAAAAAAAAAAGACTAAATCGCTCTCTTATGTTCCATTATCACATCCACACACCCACATGTCATCTTTATGTTGACAGCTGGGGCAAATGACATTCAACATATAAGCCCCGTTGTGCATATTAATGTAACTGATATATAAGGTCTTTTTTTTTAACCTTTTCTCTTACGAACTGTTAAAAAAAAGTTTTTTATTACTAATTGATTTGCAGGTAATGTGCAGTAATTTAAGCCCTCTATGTTTTAATTTACCTTTGAGTCCAAAATGAATTTTCAGACTTTATGACAACCCCTGTACAATATGCAGTAATCATGCATTATAGATATAGAACAGACACATGCCATGACAGTAAAACTGAATTTAAGATACAATAGATTAATATAAATCAGTTTCATATTCAGGCGAATCAGAACTGGTTCCATTCATTGCAGCAGTTTGTATTGTAGGCTGTTTGAGGTCCACGACAGCCGAGCAAGGTCTCACTGCTCTGGTTTTCCAAACGCAAGGACCATCATAAAAAAAACATTTCACACTTTGAACTCTTATCTTCCTCTGTACTTAAAGCTGTAAAACACTGAAGGGTTTCTGCTGCAGGTGGAGTGATTCAGTGGAGATTTAAAGCCTTGAGCACCATGGCCAACTGCACAATGAGATGAGGCAAAAAAGGCAGAAAAGCACGAGATCATTTCTCCCAGATGACTGCGTCCTTTAGCATGCCTGCTATTTGTCAATAGCTCATATCACCGAGCTGACAATGTCTTATGGCTAGCTTAAAGCACAAACTAAATCAATATTCCAGTACCTGCATATGCTCTAATATATCATTTTACACTCCATAAATCCGATTTGGCCGGATGATTAACAACCCACTGATGACGAGAATATCTACGGGCAGCTGAGCTTATAGAGTGGACACTTTGTGGCAGGGGGTGACTGACAAATGTGGAGACTTTGCTCCACATGAGACGGTAACTAAAGCAGACATCTTAATGATCTTAATGGACAGGAAACTTTAGCCTCAAGTAACAACCATACCTCTAATAGTCCCATATATGCTGCAACAACATGATATAAGCTGGTACAGAGTCACAGGCATTAGATTGTGGCTGGATCTATCTTCAGGCGTCCTGGCTGTGCACTCAGGGGCTCAGCTTGCTGTTCTTGCATATACAAAGGAAACGTTTTATGTAATAAAATCAGGAAAGTCCCAATATTAATAAACACAAAGGGTAATTTGGCAGCAGAGAGCGCTCACCCTTTGTAGATGTTTTATTGTTGCACTGCAAAAACCTCGTGTAGGATTTAAATTTGTTTTGACATTGGCGACTACTAGTGGTGGTATCAAAATAGACAAAATTGATACGAGAGAGCATTGAACACCTGACACCTCCACCACGACCCTCGCCCGGGGCCAGATGAATGGATGCTACATATAGGCTGTAGAAATCAACAGGACTGTCTTATTTGTCTACAAATGGAAACGTATGCCCACAAAATCATGTGAAACATGATATTATCACAACAAAACGTTGGTGTTCTTAACACATCAAGTCTAATATTCAGCCTTTAGGACTAATAGACCACTGCCATTGGTATAGTGGACTCAGTAATAAACAAAATGCCGTATTTTGCAGAAAGCTTGTGGTGTATAAAACTGAAATTTTGGTAAAATCAAAATCAGCCTTCATTGGTTGAACACGTCTAATGGATTTCATGTTTCCTGTTTCACTTAAACTAAATCAATGAAGAATCACGTATCACTGATCCACTTATCCTTGCATAAAAGCCTGTTTCAGTTTATTAGGCTACAACTTGGGACTTGATTGGTTTAGTTTAGGGTGACTAGTGAAGAAAGTTCATTCAGATTATCCAAACTACTATTTTTGGAGGTAAAACAGTTGATGTGGGTCTGTAAACTGTCATGGATGTTAAGAACTGTCTGTCTGTCAGTACAGCGATTCTACACAAATTACACAACAATAAAAAGTTGTTATGATTTGCAATTATCCTTTAATGCTGCTCAGATCTCTGAACTAGAACTGAACCATGACTTTGAGAGCCAAACTTAATTCTGAAAACAGCACATCTTGGTAATTGAATTACACAGGAAAGTCATGCAGTAAGCTTGCAGTACAATGTGGGAGTAGCTGTTATGTTGAAATACAGACAGAAAGGACAACAACACTGAAGGAAAACTTAATTAGGGAGAGCAGCCAGCTGAGGGGAATAGCCCTCCTGAAGAGAGCATGTGATGGTTTCAGCCATTTCTGTCTACGTGTGTTTAATTGCAAGTTTGTGGGTGTGGGTCTCCGCACAGCTGTGGCCAGATGTGTAATGAGTTTTTGTTAAGAGCAAACACGCTATAGACAATCTCAGTGCACAACAGTTATGTTCCAGCTCCGAGAGGATGAGGAGGATGAGGAGGAGGAGGAGGAGGAGGAGGAGCGACCTTCAGAAGGCACAAGAATGTTCAGTTTTCCAAAGTAGGCTTTCATTCCCTGTGACAAAATCTATTTAACCCTTGTGCTACCTTGCCGGGTCATATTGACCCAGTGGCCCAGTGTCTTCTCCACAAGGTAGCACAAGGGTTAAAAGAGACACACACAATCAGAGACGTACAATACCGACAAGGACTCACTCTGTCAAAAAAAAACAAATGTAGCTGACGCACAAACAGGTCGACTAGAGGATGCAACATTAACATCTTTAACTCTTGAGATTGCCTACGGAAGATGGCTACGGAAGCCGAGAACAGCCGTGCTTGCAATTATTGTTTAAATGCAGTTATGTCCAGATCACAAGTTAATTATTTCTTTATCTCAAGATAACAAAGCTCCTTTTCTCATGGTAACAGGTTCATTTATCTCGCAGTCATGGGACTCCTGATCTCTGATAAACATTATAAGCTAATAAGCATAATGAGGTAAATCAATTCTCCATTCTCGGCTTCAGTGGATTGGATCATAACAAGTCAAATTTAGACGGTTTTCAGGAGCCTTTAAGGGTTAACTGCAATCACAAGGGAATCCAGGAGGGTTCCTTGAGGAACTCCTTAAATAGGCTGGAAAAAGGTTGTGTATCTAATTGGAAATGTTAGTGACTTTTTTACATGACCATGTTTATTTATACATCTAATGTTTATTTGTGAGTATATAGCATGAACAGCATTCATAGCCTCAGCTATTTGCAATGCGAGTCCCTCGATTGGCTGTTGTACTGCCATTTGACAGGTCAATCTGAACCGCCTCTCAGTGTGATGTCTCAACTAGAAAAAAATAGATCATGATGAATATGTAACTTTTCTAATTTGAAGTCTGAATCAGGTTCATAGTGCCAACCATGAACCTGAAGTGAAGGAGGTCATAAATAATGCTTTTATTATGTTAATGATCACCAAAGCAATGCAGAATATGGAAACAACATGGCCTTTGGGTTGAAATACGTCCCCAATGTGCAACAAAAACTAAAATAAGGATAATTAAACCCCATCTGAAACATTACTTTAGGTAAAACATCAATATGCACAAAAAAAACAAAGAAAAGATGCAAATGCAGGTCCAAGATTCAAATTCACTCCAGGTAGACGAGATGAAGACTTCAGCTTGAGTTGAAAATGTTTCAGCTCGGGTAAAGTGAAAGCCCTGAGGCAGAGATGGTGACAGCTGTCTCACCCACAGTAATGGAGACGAACATGTGCTGTATTTAAACACGGACACACAACAACACCATCACCAGGCTGAGCGTGACCAATAAAGACAGAAAAACTCAACGTTTGTCAATTTTGGTAGAACAGTATAGTGAAAAATGTACTTTTTATTATATCTGAACACACTTTCTCGTGTCTCCTGCAAACATTTAACACAAGTTCTTCAAAAAGGGACAAACAGGATGTTCAAATTTAAAGAAAAGGCAGATTCACTGCGACAGGCACTCAAGAGTTGCACCCTTCCGTGCATTCGTACTAGAGGGAACCGCCTCTCAGGTAATGTGTTCTGACTGCAAAGAGCAATTCACAGGATAGACTGAGATCAGTTTGTCATGCCGAGTACGCCAATCCCTCAGAGACTCTCTGTTTGAATTAAAAGACGGACACCTGCCCCTGGCCTTTTCTGAACTTTAAGTACAAAAGTATCTTCCATACAGTCACTGAGAAAGGGCCGGCGTGAAATCCTGACCATAAAGCTTTCAGCACGCAGCCACCACACCAACCGGCGATGCTCTCCACAGCGGTGACAATCTGTCCTCTATCAGATAACTATCTAACAGATTACCCTGCTAGGGAACAGAGCTTCAAAGCAAACATAGAAATGGAAGATCCTCCTGATTGGAGCAGAACAGTGCAACTCCAGGCTACTCACTAAATCTTTTCTTTAGAAAAGTGGTTTGTTGAGTGTAAAACTTTATCAACAATCTGAAAGCAGGACTATTGATTTTAGAAAGTATTTTCTTCTTTTTTAAACTACAGAAAAGATGCCATAAAAAGATTTCTAAAAAGAAATAAAAGAAAGTTTTGCCCCAATGTAACTTACACTTTTTGTATTCAGCCTTTGGTGTGTGTGTGTGTGTGTGTGTGTGTGTATGTGGTGGGAGAGTCAGGTGATATTAATAACCTGTATGTGTGTATTTATTTGTAAAACGAGAGCATCATGTGTAACATGCGGACTGCTTTGACTTAAATTGGGTAAAGAGGTCAGCGGGGTTAATAATAAGTCTGCATGTGGGCGCGTCCTCCCGTTACGGCTCTCTCAATGTTTCTTAACAGAGTCGCGTATAATTAGCACAGCGGCGGCTAACAGTGTAGGCGACTTCAGCTCTGACTGGACTGAGCGCCGTTTGAGTCGAGGTCTCGGGTGAGGGGGGGGGTGGTTCCAGGAGGTTGCACTCAATTCCTGTTTGCCTGCTGGACAGAGCACGAGCAGAATGAGATTGACCCCAGGTTCACTGTAAACACAGACGTCTTAAAGTGGCCGGGGGCAGGGGAGCAAAGATTCCCCCCTGGAAACCTGGACTCGCTATTACCCGACCTGCCCCCTCCTGCTCTGACAAGTCCCAGCCGGGGGAGTTACACAGCAGACAGCAGCGTGAGTGGAAGTGGCCTTTCCTCCCCTCCTCCCAATTAGATTGCCCCCTACAGAGAGCCATGCCTGGGATGTGTTGATTAAATGTCTAAGGAGAAAGACATCTGCCTCAGATCTGATTTAGGACTGAACCAGCTGCAAGTCTCCAATTGCACAAAGATAAAAACAGATCCATAACTTTCACACAGGGTGCATCCCGGTGGAGGCTGTTAGCTACGTTTGAGTTTTGCACTCTGGGACTTCGTATGGCAGGTAGTCGATGGGAATCCCAGACTTTACGTGGATGGAAAAAGAGAATAAAGACAGTGTCTTTGCGACCCGATTCAGCCAGTGGTGGTGCAACGAAATTAAGCTAAAAGGCATATTAAATAACATAGAAATATTTTATGTTGATGCAGACTATTAGATAAAAAAAGACTCTTTTTTTCCATTCCTACGTGACATTAACAGATGAGCTACAGAGCAGACGAACATTTGGAACAGAGTGCCTGCAAGCAGAGTCATGTCTACCAGAGGTGTTGATATGAACCACCTTTGGGGTATTAAAAACATGACAGGACTGCAACTAATGACTTTCATTATCAAGTAATCAGGAGGCTCTACTGAAAACAGCTGACTACTTCTGTACTGTTTATGCTAACGTGTTAGCTTCCCAGTTAGCTGGGTTCTTTGCAGCTACACCTGGAAGCCTGGGGTCACACTGGGCGGCTCCCGGTGACGAGCGCGTCTTCCTGAATGAAACTCAAGCAGGATGACGCTGAAAAACAAGTCACTTCTCCCTGGACGGATAAATAAAGAGGGGGGGGGGGGGGGGGCTAGACTGGTTTAAGTAGCAGATTCAATTAAAATCCAATCAAGAACAAAAGGCAGAGTCAAACATTAACAGGGCTCAGTTGTGTGGACGCCCATTCAGGACGTGTGGAAGGGTGAGGAGAGGCAGCCCGCCTGCCTAGCAAAGCGTAATTGGGCTAAAATTGGATAGAAACTAAAGCTATTACTGAGGCAAATTCAATCTGGGGACGTGATGGCTCACAGCGGCCAAACAGCTCTGCTGCTGCCGAAACCTGGTTCTGTCAACACAGCTTTACATTTACAGCAGCTCAACCTGATCACACGCTCTGCACACCTGTGTGTACACCACAACGTATAACTGGGGCGGGTTTCAATAATGCAATACATGCTCGTAGCAGCGCAGAGGGAGCTGACCCCAAATCAATATCAGGATAAGTTGACAAATTTACTCTGGCAGCAAAAGAGATGACTTTGTTCTACATTATTTTTTCATTTTTCTCAAAGTCTGTCTCAAATTGAAAATGAGATTTTGTGACGTGGTTAAAGGCTCAGAATCAGATACAGGCTGGACTTTTTGCAATACGACTTTTACGTCACTCTAGATCGACATTCGTCACAACTCTGTGTCGGCAATTAACATCAAGACAAAAACATTAATTCCATTTAACAATTAAAACTCTGTCTCTCTTTCTCCTCATCCTCATCCGCTCACACAGCTTGCTTTCACTTCAACTTATAAATGAAACCATAAACGCCGACTTCAGTGGCGAGCTGCACGCGACGTCTTTCGAATTGTTTGCGCTGGAAACTGACATTGGCCACATTAAAAAAATCTAAATAATACTAAAAACATAAAATCAGCTCTGAGCAATAAATCCAAATTGCGGACGAAGGCCTGCAGTGTGAGCGCAGCCAGAAATGTGAGAGCATCAATGACTTCACCACGTGTTCAACAATAAAACAGATTTCTACGTCCACAGTAGCAGGAAACACAGGTTTCCACAGGTTATTGCTTTTTACTCTCTTTGCTCCATAAAGAAATAAGTCCTCACACAGCATCAACCTCCGAGTGAGTGCGAATGTGGGAATTGTAGCACATCAATAAATAAGTATCAGTAGATGAGCCAGAGTGAAGGAAAGCGGTTTTTCAAATTTAACATTTTATCACAAAATAGCTCCTGAACATCGCAGATGAGACATGTTTAATGAGTTTCAGTGAGTTTATCATTTAAAGATAGCTGCAGAACTCTTCTGCTGTTGTTGTTTCTTTGAGATTTCAGCTGATATTCGGCCTGAAGAGGGTTTGAAGCTGCAGGTGTTGAAAACACTTTTCTGCTGAAGTTGTACTAAAAGCAAAAAAATAGGTAAATCAAAATGTAAAAAGGTAGAAAGCCCAGCAGTTCAGAAGATGCCGGCTGATAACAATAAATGGACCTGAGCAGCACAGAGAGAGAAAGTGCTGCACAATTTTACCCAGCGATTGTATTTGTTTAAAAGGTATATTATCATCCTGATCCAGTAACTTCAAAGAGCCGTCCACTCTTCCTCATTATCGCTGGCTGCTTTAAGCTGCCTCCTCATCGTTGTGGGTCTTCAGCACAGGACCAAGGAGTGTTAACATTTCCCCTTTTAGAGGGCGACAGCTGTGTCGCTCCTGTTTTGCTGAATAAATCCCTGCTGAAATGAATTCAAATGAATTCGTTCGCTGCCGTTTAGCAGCTTTACTCCACAACTTCCTTCAATGCCGGCCGAGTGATTATATGCTAATGTCTCGCTGTGAAAACAAGCAAAGTTATAGTGCTGCCCAGCTGAAGGACACCAGTGGTCTCATCATGCATTTCCATGGTGGTCCTGTGTGTTATCCATCATCTGACCTATGTAGGGGGGAGTAATCTGCATGTGAACAGGAGACTAGCATTGTCATGCTAACAGCCACACATATTCAGGCTGAGTTTAAAAGTTGTGACTTAGCTCACTGACCCCCACCCCACCCGCCGAGCCTCCGGTCCAATTAGAGGACCTGCTGGTAAGACATGACAAATGGCTGGCTGATCGTTGGCCCATAAATCCTGCTGTCTGCCTCCGCAGCCAAATATCACCACCACGCACCTAATGGCTTGTGGATCATCAAGCAGATGGCCTGTAGGAGTCAGGGTCCAACACAAGGAGAGAGATCAGCACTGACGCCACGGTGAAGATGATGATGATGATGACAGGAAGAAGAAATTATTGTTTTGTGAGACAGATTTTTAGGATTTTAAATTTGAAAAGACAGCAGTTCACTGAGTATTGCGTGAAGGAGCCTCCTTGTAACTTTCGGTCTGCTAGTAAACAACAGAAACGCAGCTGTGTGGTGGGACGCACCACCAACAGGGTGGAGAACCGACAACTAAAGTTCTTATAAGCTGCCGAACCCAAAAACTCAACCTTTAAGAAGACAAACGTGGATCCAGACGTCAGCAGGAAGAACAGGGACACCCAGTCAAATATCCACATGTCAGATTCATGCTAACTGTTCTGCTGCAAGCTAAGCTAAAGCATTTTGACATGTGGCTAAATCAGACAGCTATACAGTATGTTTGCAGGTGCCTGAGCTAACTACAGTAGCTTAGCTTGACGAGGGACACTGAGACAGACCCACAGTACTGAGTGTGTCCTCTCTGGTAGACAGGGGGCGCTAAAGAAACCCTCTGACATGCTGAGATCTAATGTTTTTAGCTAGCTGCAGGCATTTCGTTAGCGTTTCAGCCCTTGGTTGCATATCGTGTGTGTGGTTTCCAGAGTATGAAACACCGGCTTGAGAGATCAGAAGTGAGTCACATCCAGCATCGTGTGCTTATGTGATGGCGTGCTGCAGAAGGAACCAAAGGAACCTTCTGCTTGGATTATTCCAGACTGCTGACCCATTTAGGAGGGTCAAGAATAGAAGCGCACACTCACGGCTCGTGGGTTCATATATTTGAACTTTCATTTTACATTTTACATAAATCCTAAATAAAGTCAAAGAGACAGGAATCCCCCTCCTTTGTCTCCACTGCCATTAGTTCTAATGAAACATCCATGCCAAAAAGTTTTCGCACTACTCTGACTTTAGACAGTAGTTTGATTTAGAAATGTTCAACACCAGAGAGATAAAAAATACAAGAAACTATTTTCTGTGAGTCAGAATCTCACGGGGATCCTGTGTGAGAGGAGAAATTACAGTGACAGAGATGCTGGTGGACAGAAAGTACAGAAAGTAAATCACACTGTATTTCATCTCCCAGGCCTGCGGTGATACATAATGCATGCGCGCTGCGGGTATTCAATATAAGGGGCTTGTTTCTTTTGATTGTACGACTTTTGGACGAGCTGAGTCATTCGTTATCCAGTTTACAGGTTCCTCACATCTGACCAAACTCATTTGCATTCACTCCAAAAGATTTAATGTGGAAGCAACGTTGGCTTAATTTGAAATCTGTTTGAGAAATCTGTCTACCACAAAAACCGGTCCACAGGCTGCAGACACATCACCGCCCCTCCAGCTCACCTTCACCGGGGTTCACCTTCACCAGCAACAGTCTGCCGCTCACAGAGAACAGCAGCAGGTTTTAGGCTGACAAAACAAAAGGTAAATGATGTATGTGTGTAGAAAGCTTTGGGGGCAAAGCCTTTGAAGTCACTCTTTCATTGTTTTACCCGCCGTATGTTCCCTAAAACACGAGAAGGACGACGCGTCAAAGACGGCTCGCTCTGCAGGGATTCACCTGCAGGTCCGACTCGGCCCTCACATCCACGTGCACACGAGCAAGGCTTTCAATAATGCATGAGCTCTCCACTCAGACGTGGGGAAAGTCGTGTTAGGTGATGCAGATAGCAGCCCTCCATCTCCCAGCTACACTGTAACCAGACACTTTGAGGCTGAGCAAGTTTCTAAATCACTGTTTTCCCCCCTGGAGGAATGTAGAAAATGCAACTCGAGTTAAAAATTAACGACGAGTGATTTCTGACCCATTTTGACGCCTCTGATATCTTCTGGGTAGCTTATGAATCTGTAACCAAATTTTCAGACCCCCCCCTTCCGTTCAGAAGAAATAGCAGCTGCATAATGTTTCATGAAACTGCTCCTGTAACTTCACACCCATCAGACAGAAGAAAAGGGGAAAGGTCGGAGGATGTCCTGTTGGACAGGATTACTGGCTGGCACTCCAGCTATACGGGCTACCAACCAGACTCATGTTGCACAGTCCCAGCCAAGGCTGAACTCAAACACGGGCTGAATTATGCTAAATAAGCTGCTTTCAACAGTTCACTGTTCAGTTAGTATCATTAGCTTTGTGCACCAACGTCCTTTCCTCTCTCTCAAAGGGAGAGAACATTATAAAAACTCCTGCAGGATTTCTCAGCATAAGAGGAAGCATGCACATGTCTCACCTTCCCTGCCTGACTCACCACAAGTGGACTGAACAGGCTCAAACTCTGTGTGTGTGTGTGTGGGTGTAATTGTGCTTTTTAAGTGCCCTGTTTGGACAAAACCCTGCCTCCCAGCTAAGTGTAGCCTGCTCCTTGTAGCTCCTGGCAACATATATTACATGTTTCCCTCTTGTAAAAGTGCAGCAGTAGTTTAGCGAGCAGCGTGCAGTTAAAATATAAATAAATAAATAAAACTGCACATCTGCTCCCAGAAATATGATTCAGCCAGTTCAAGAAGTAGCACATGATGAAAACTAAATCTAAAACTCGTAAAACGAGTGTGGGTAGTTTGCACATCATCATCTCTTTATGGGTGTAAAAAGACTAGACAGACCGGCCACCCATCACTCTCACACACACACACACACACACACACACACATACAGATGAGGGGGCAGCTCCCTGACAGCTTTAGCGGCTCAAGGGAACCTGACAACAGAGCTACACTGAGCTACACAATAAAAATAACGTGCCATTTGCTACAAGTGTGTGTGTGTCTGTGTGTGTGTGTGTGTGTGTGTGTGTGTGTGTGTGTGTGTGTGTGTGTGTGTGTGTGTGTGTGTGAGTATGTCAGAGATTTTGATGATGCCAGTCACGGCTCTCCTGTTTGTTTAAAAAAAACGCTGGGGAGGGGGGAAAAAGGGTGTGGGGGTTCCCGAAAATATTCCAGGTATGTGACATGAAGGGGTCTGAGCTCGTGCAGTCCGGTTCTCTTTCTCTTCTCCTCCTCTCTCTGCATCGTTTTATGTCATCCCACCATCTATTATCCCCCTCTCTCTCTCGCGCGCGCGCGCTGTTGCTGGTACCAGGCGGTGGGAATGGTGGAGAGACCTAAAAAGAGACGGGAAGGCAGAGAGAGAGAGAGACTACATCCTCCGAGCTTCAAGTCCCACCTACTGGGCAGAGTGGAAACTGACACAGGGACACCAGCTGTGGCTTTAACTTTGGATAGTAGCGACAACAAAACCTAGTGGACGGTTATACCCAAACACACAGACAGGTATGACGTGCTGCCACCCTTTTAAGCGCCCTCTAACATTACTCCTGTATGTTGAAAGGAAAATGATAAACCTGGACACTGACCAGGCCAGGTGAGGACTGGTCCAGGAGCCAAATGTTTCCAAGAGCCGAACTGTTCACTCCACATCTGTATCTCACACTCCATGAGTACAGAATGAACTGGATATTGCCTGTAGCTAGCACAGAAAATCTGGGGCCCGGTTTATTATCAACATGCCAGAGGTGATCCACACCTGATGTGCATTTCTGAGCTTGGTGATGGTCACTGAATCCTTCTGTAGTTTCACACAAGATATCTCTATTGAAACTCATGTGAAACGTGTAGCCCGTTAGATATTCATGGTCCCGAAAGCAGTATTAACGGGGGGTTTGGCCACTTGGGCACAGCAGACTTAGCTGTTAACACAACATTGGGATATTATTACTACATAATGTTGTTATGATGAACAATGCTAGCAAACAGTTCTTTTTACACATCCAGCAGATACAGAAGGACATGATAATTCATTTGGGGTTGTGTTTGTGTCCACCTGATGAATGTAAATCCAATATCCAACCCCCCTTTTAGCTCTGGGATCAGATTTATTATCTAAACTAGTGGTTTCTAAATAGTTTCAGCCGTGCACCCCTCTGGAATTTTCTGGACATAAACCTTACTAAATCCTGATACATGCTAGCATGGGATTCAAAGGCCTTTTCCACAGCAGACCTTTTGACATAGAGAAGCACAAGTGCTAATCAGGTACACTTTAGTTTGACCAGGCCTGAGTGTCAGTTCAACTTCACTTTCACTGCACACCATGTTCTTTGTATTATTACTGATAGGAATGAAAGACAAATCTAGGAAAATAACACCTAGGTTGTAATCAACTGGAATTATCTTTTTGTATTTTTGTCTTTGAATGCTATTTTAGACACAAAATACAACAAACAGGCCAAATGATCTCATAAACCTAAAAGCCAAAATACATTTGCACATCCATGTGTTATTGAACAGTCAATGCCAATGCTTTTTATTTTTAAAGTATTATTCCTACAATATCTGCACAATTGATAAATTCATCCAAAATGAATGTACTTTCTAGGGCTGTGATGAAAGACAAACACTAAAAGATACACAAAACCGAAGCAAAAAGCTAAAGTCCTTGAGAAAGTAATTCCTTAAAACAGGATGTCTGAGTCATCGCATCACTGTTTGTACTCCATCCCTCCCTCTGACTTTGTCTGTCTTTCTCTTTGTGTGTGTTTTTTTCTCTCCTCAGGATGCTGCTGCTTTTTAAAAGCTCCACTTAAACTGAGAATAAAGGTAAAATCTTCTCCACTACAAAGCACAGAGGAATCAGTGCTGGTTCAAGAACACCTGTAGGCTCAGCAAACAATTTGATGCCACAGTAGGTAAATACACACACACACACACACACACACATACACTGTCAGCTGGGATCAAAGCAACATTATGCAACTATTCTCCTTTAAATAACAGCTTCATAATCATTTTGATGGTACACTGACTTGTAATAAGGTGAATTGCATCTCTTTCATTTGCACTCTGCGCCCCAAATGCCGGTTCTTTCACTACGTAACTCGCGTTGAGTGTGTGATGCTTTACAGCACCACATCGCACATGCTCAGTATTCTCAGTACGGACATCATGGCAGAGGCCAGGAAACGAGGAATGCAGATGGAGGAAGCTGCAGGACAGATGGCGAGCCGGTCTTCTTATTGTTGGATTAGAG
>JAVQJL010090134.1:0-31952 GCA_036024295.1 Nannoperca obscura | reverse complement strand
TTTGATGAGACATCTTGTTGTTTTCGATCATGGTTCTATGCACTTTATGTAAAGCTCTTATTTGGAAGTCGCTTTGGATAAAAGTGTCTGCTAAATGCCTAAATGTAATGTAATGTAATGTATGACATAATTCACAATGTAAAGTGCAAGTCAAGTCACTTTGGGGGGAAGTACAACTTTTACTTTCACAGACTATGGTCTTCAAAACCCATGACAAAGCAGTTTGTTTATGCAAACTGCAACTGAATACAATGGTAATTTCCGTGTATGTGACAGGCCGATGGAAATATGTCTGGTTCTGAATCTCATGGTGATATAGCAGATATTGTTTGTTCAAACATCATTTCCTCTTTCCAGCCTCAGTGGCCTGTAACCAGGTGTGAAAGCCGGAGGTTGTTTAGGGAAACACAGGAACTGCAGAGTGACCTGCTGGCTTTTGTTTTGGAAAGACAGAAGCAAAAGTGGAAACTTATTAATGAATGTGGAAACAGGCAGAGTGTATGACCTTTAGGAGCTGAGGCTAACTTCACACAAGATCCTTCTGCTTTCTGCTGTTTTCTGATTCCTCAGACGAGCAGAATGAGATCAGTTACGTTTAAAGGGATGTTGACATCTTTGAAATGTTGACATCTTTGACATGTTGACTCATTTTGTAATGTGGTATCTGGTAATCTTCATGATTTTACTCAATTTCACAGCCACATTTGGCTAAAGGAACATTTCCTTTAGTAGGGGCAAGTGGATGTTGTGCCATAACAGTCAGGTTTAATCAAATTAATTCAAATCTTCCTAGTTTATCTCCCATACCAAGTGTATGTAAATCAAACAATAAGGTGTGCTAATATAACAAGTAGATGTGTACGTGTTTCTGGCTGTATCGTACAGTGAGGGCTGACGTCCAACCCATCTGCAGAGACAGAGAGCAGCAGGTCGGCAGGTTCAGGTTGGCACAGCTTCTAACACACACACACACATTTTGGTTGTTTGCCCAAATCTCAGCTGTGTGTCTGCAGAGAGGATGAGAGAAAGTAGGGAGGAAGGGAGACAGACAGGAAGAGCAGAGGAGAGAATACAAAATAAGTGGAGAAGGAAGAAAGAAGAAGACATCAAGTCTCATCACGTTAACCTTCTTACTTCTCTTCATATAAGCAAGATGCTGCCGGCACCAGGAAGGAAGCAGAATATGTCTGTGAGTGTGTGTGAGTGTGTTTTCATTTAATTGAAACATTAAAAACCAGGTGTAACTGTTATCCAGCAATAGCTAATGCCTGGATTCAGACTGAAAACCTGGATGACCACTAACACCAGTTTAAGAAAAAACATCTAATATAAACATCTTCAGACACGAGCAGCTCCAAAAGGCGTTAACATGTATGTTCGTTTAGATTTTTATGAAGGAAGGAAAGGTTTGACATCACAGGGGAAGGAAATCAGTTAGAAAGGAAGCAAGCATAAAGAAAGACCTTTGCAGTTGAAGCACTGAGCTGCTGTTGCTGTCGAGGAGTCACCTTATACATAAAAAAGTCTAATTTGTCCTCTCCTCTTTCTCTGTTTCTGTGTTTGTCTCTGTCCTTTCTCCTGTCCTCCAGATCCACTGACATAGAATGAACACTTCCCACCTTACTGAAATATGTGGAAATTAATGACATGTCAGTGACATAAGTTAAAAAGAAAAAAAACAAGTTTTCTTTCCACTGAACTCATGTGAGAATGGGTGAGTTGAGGTAAATCAGTATGCAACTTGGTAGTGGAACACCAGTATATCTTAAACTGAAGCTGCCAATGAGGTCAGTTTTATTCAAATATGTTCTTTGTTTGCAAAACATCAAGAGATATTCCCTGGGAACCATGTGATCATCATCACCAGCAGACTCCGTGCTTGTCATTTCCAGGTTAGATTTAGTCCCACAAAGGACAACAGAGTCAAAAAGTAAAACAAGGCAATGGGCGAGAAAGAAAGTGAAAATACTTCATCTGTTTGGCGAGACCAATGGTTTTTTTTTTATCCCTCTGTTCAGCATTTGATCTTGATAGTGATGAATAATGATTGTATTATGGACTAACTTCTGCATACGCAGACATCTGAAAGATAAAACCGGGTTTGACCTTCTCTATCAAGCTCTCTCTTTCATTTTTCCCACAACTGCTTCATCACTTTTCGTACACTTGCAACACCATGACCTTCTTTGAAGAGAGTCTAAAAGTGTGTGCCTTTATTCCTATTAATACGATCCATTGCGTCAAGACTACGAAGACTTGGAGAGCGATGAGGGAGGCAGTGTACTGCATGTAGTCAGGAGGATGTTATGGCAGCTGCCCTCGAGCGTGGCCATTCAAAACAGGTATAAACACTTTTACCCTCAGACACACATAACCCAGTTTCTTTCAAGCTTACTGAACCCTTCACTCCTTGCTGCCTGTGAAGGCTAAACACACATTCTGATATTACATCTGAAGCTGTGTAATTTGTGCATGAAATAATCTGTGGGGAAATGCCAGAAATGGGAAGAAATTAGCTGGAAAAATGGGGATATCATAAAAAGGTTTAAGAAGTATTTGTGTCATGCTTTCCACTCCCTGTTCCATGCCTCTGACCCCAAGGCCTATTTGTGGGTGTTAAAGGAGAGTCAGGTCTGTCCTAAAATAACACCCATATGCCCATATGTTTGTTGAAAATGTTATTGGTGTTATTGTCACTGTAGTGGCTCCTCCGGTCCATACCTGACCTTCCTAACTCAACTCCAGTGTAAATCCACAGTACATTTGATTCAATATAACAATAAAAAATGAATCCATTATATCAGTCATTTCACAGGACACTGCTAACAGGCTAGTATGTTAGTAGAGTCATTCATCATTGTAACACTGATATTTACACAAATACTTTGTTTTAGTCACAGAGGTGGGGGGATGTCTGCTGTAGGACATTTCCTCACAGCAAAGTTAAGCTCTCAGCCGTCTCCAAGATTTTCAATTATATCATCTCAAATGTCACACCTGAACCCTGTTGGTATAATGACTCTTTATACTAATGACTCTTTTAGCCCGAGCCTTGCATAAATGTCACCATTAATATGCATGGGTAACTTATATTTTTGTGTACACATCCTGTCTATCATATACAGTGTGCGTTGGTATATTTGAAAGTGGTATGAAGGAATGTGGGTCGGTGCTTGTGAATGGTTAAGAGGAATGTGTACGCACACAAATCCTGAACAGAGAGAGAGAGAGTGTGTGTGTGTGAGTTTGAACTGTTAGGTCTGGCCCTGTACTGTGATGGATTTGATTTTGTGATGGATGCCAGTTTATTTCGGTCCACATTAGCAAGATACAATGTCAAACATCACACACATCCCATCAACACATACATACAAATAGTCAAAATATATAATAATCTAATATAGAGTGGTTATTGTTTAAGTAAAATATTTACCATGGTCAACATCTTTATTTAGCATGTTTGCTAATTAGCACAACACACTGAGTACTTCTCTTTAGTTTTGCAGTTGTGCATAAACCAAAGTATTGCACAAATAACAAATTTGAACTGATGGTGGCGCTAGCTGAAAAGTTAAGGGATCGCCAAAGTTATTTCAGTTCATCCTGAGGAGAACATGAATGTCTGAACCAAACGTCATGGCAATCCATCCAGTAGATGTTAACAGGATAAGTGAGACCTTTGACCTGCTGGTGGTGCTAGAGAAAAAGTCAGGGGGTTTCCAAGGTCATGGCAGATTATCCTCTGGAAACCATGAATGTCTGTATAAAATATCACAGCAATACATCCAATAGTTGTTGAGATATTTCAGTCTGGACATAGTGGTGGACAGAGTGACCAACCAAAAGGCCATGTATAATATACTGTACATTATACAGTAATCTATGTAAGCTAGCTTGGCATTTCTATAGAAGAAAACCCTGTCAAACAATATTGGCTCCTGCCAAGTCCATCACTGTAATATAACATGAGCCATTGCCTTATAATGTTTTAGAGGAAATTCTAATGCTATTGTTAAAGCAAAATGTTCATGTCAAACATATTTGCAATTGCAATACAAAACAGCATCCTCTCCTGGCAGCTAAAGCATGTCAAACACTTTAATTGGTATGCTTCACGCTTACTTACACAATTTAAACAAGCTGATTTGAAGCACAAGTTGGGACACAAGTTGTGCATTTGTAAGTCGAATTGACCACCGCAATGACCTCCCTGTGACTTTTCACTGCACTACATTACATAATATTACTTCCTGCAAAGGAACAAAATGTTGCCAGTGAACACAATTCAGGTTTAGTTTAGGGATGACAATTTCATGTAATGTTATTAGCTTTTTAAATTAAATGTGTGTAACCTACACACCACCAGCCTGAGGAAGAGAGCAAGAATACCTTCAAAAGTTTATTTAGTTCAATATTTGGAGGCCTATGTTTTACTAAGCCATACAACATATAGTTCAGCTCAATAATAAGAATACACAAGATAACTAGACTAGAGAGAGAACTCCATTGAAAGTTTGGTTGTTTGTGGTTAGTTTCGCGTTCAAAGTCTATTTAAGTACACAGCTTTAGTCCAGAAATGGAGGTATTACACAGGTATTGTATAAAACATTTTAAATGGATTTCATTGATTATTATTTTTTTCAGTTAGGCAGTAGTGTTTGTCCCCTGTCAGACACTAGTAATGTTCCCACGCCATGTGCTAATTAATGCTATTTTCAGTGATGACTCGGGCTGTTGTGCATCACTCCCAAAGGACACGTATACACACAAGCAAATGCAAACACACACACACACACACAAACCACAGCCATACGAGCTGCTGGGTAAGACCCAGTGTTTGTGAGCAGTGTCATCTACATGACAGTCTGCAGCCACAATTGCCCTTTGTCCAAGTGAAACCGAAGCACCTAAACATAACACGGAGGACACGTTTAGTCTGGGATGGCCCCTGCAGAGCTCTGTCTGTGTGTGTGTGTGTGTGTGTGTGTGTGTGTGTGTGTGTGTGTGATAGAGAGAGAGAGAGAGAGAGAGAGAGAGAGAGAGAGAGAGAGAGAGAGAGAGAGAGAGAGCAGGTAGGCTGGAGATAGAGAGGTAGGCATAGAGAGGACACTTCTTTGCTCCAAAAAATCTTGTGACCACAAATGTTGCTTTGCATGTTTCAGCCCCTTACCTGCTGAGCATCAAAAGCATACACAGCATTAAAAGCATTAGGATTGACCTGTTTTTAGCTTTACAAAATAAAGTTAAAAGTAAAAAGCCGTTTTACATGGAGCTCATCACAAATAAACACAATAAAAGTGTGGAAAATCTGGTTGTGATTTTGTATCAGTATAGCATTACTTTATCATTACGTGTCAGTGCCATAGAAGCAGCGTTGATTCAAACTCTCCTTTAGCTCCTGTATGTTCAGAGGTCTGTCGAGAGGAGAAATAATAATCCAACATGGACATGTCACAAAGACATGGGTTTTGTCATGTTTTGGGTTTTAGTTTAAATGTGTGTCAGAACAACACTGGTTTGTGAATCAAATCATAAACTGTAACATTATTGGAGCTAAAGCCTGTGGGCGTAGCTTTGTCAGTGGCAGGTGTCACCACTATTCACAACCAGCATTTTAACTATCTCGTCTGACTTCACAAGACTGCTGTTCAAAAGCTGATTCCTGTTCATTCATATTTCAGAGAATCCTTGAACGTACCAAGGGTTTCCAAAACAGCCCCTGCTCACAGCTACAGCCCCACGCAATGATAATGTAATTATCAAATGAAAATAACTCCAAACTGTGCAGGAATTCTGCAGGAATTTCATTTAAGTACATTACAACAGAGCAACACTGATATGGTAGTTTACTGTGGCAACATGTTGTGTTGTTACAGTAAACAGTTAGTTTGTATGCATTTGTGCAACCTTTTACTTTCTCCGTCCATCTGCATGCATCATTAGATATCTGGCACCATCACATACATGCTTCAACATATTCACCTGACTCACATCTCTAGTGCTGCCTGGGAGGACCTTTTTAGTTGTAATGGTCACTTAAGAATTACATTTGTTTTTCTGGTTTATTCTGTAACACAAAAATTAATGTTAATCTAGGACTAACACTTCACGGAAAATGTGGAGACTTTAAAGAAAAACATGATCACATGTTGAAAACTCAGAGAGGATAATGATGTAAAATATGGAAAGAACAAGGACATTTAAAATAGCTGCAGCATCTCATTTATTTTGCACCTACAGTCTATTAATGCTATCAATCTATATTCTCTCAAGAGAATAGTACTGTTCCATAGAGTTAGATCATGTTTCAGAGGTGAAACATGCAGTGCCTCTGCTTCTGTTTGTAATAAGGCACAGTTTTGCATGCAGCCAGGGAATTTCTGCAGGGTGACTCTTCACTTCCTGGAAAAGTGTCAAACAAGCATTTCCAGGAAGGCGTAACACATCAGGCAAACTCTCATTAATTAATTACACGTTACTCTTTCTGTCATGTGGAGGCCTCAGGCGAAGCTGTTTCTTAAGACATTCACAGTAGAAATAAAACACCGTAAGAGGAGATGCAGCGTCGCCCCCTCAACCACCACACACACACACACACACACACACACACACACGCAACACTGATGGAGATTCTCTTTCACATCAGGATGAAAAATGTTTGATTTACCCATTGCCTACACACAAACACACACTGAGCAAAATAACTGACAAATAACTGAGCTAAATATTACCTCACAGGTGCTGCTGCTATCAATGTGGATTTCTAATTACTGGTGTTTAACAACTAAACAACATTGAAACCTTTACTAACCAGTAGGGCCTAATTTTAAAAAGAGTTTTACTTTGTGACTGAAAAGAGCATTGGTAGAAAAAGCTGTGTTTTTATTGCATTGCGCATATCTCAATCCGATTATACAGTTATATATATAATGTAGAGCATAAAATGCATGTACATTATTTACTCATTTTAAATCAGCAGGTCAGTGCCAATGCACCAATTGCCCCACTGGGGACAAATAAAGATTGATCAGTCATAGAGAGGAGTGAGACACACTGAGGTGAACAGTTTTGTCCATCAGCATTCAGAGTGTTGCATTAGTTTTTTCATTCGAAAAGTGAAAGAAGTAACCCCCACCCCCAGCTATTGCTGGATAACAGTTACACATGGTTTTTAATGTTTCAATTAAATGAACACACACACAGACACACACACACACACACACACACATACACACACACACACCAGGCCAACCTGACTTCACCACACACCCCCCTCTGGAGTGCTAATCCAATCATCACCTGGGAAAAGAAAAGAACAATAGAGTCACAACCTCTTTACTCTCTGCTGTTTTTTTGTTTGTTGCTTATTTCCCTTGAAGCTGGATGTGGATTATGTTCCCACAGAGTGTCAGTGTTGTTGGCCATGGACACGTGGTGTTTAATCAGAACACAAACTTTTTACAGACCTTACAGATTGATGGCAGAGAGAATAATGAGCTGTTGCAAACAATCCTGATAGTGTTGTATTTATCCAGTGTTTCCAGGAAGAGGCGCCTTTCTTGGTCCTCTACCACGAACTCTTAAATGACGCTCAAAGGGGATCATTCATCAAGCCTGAGGATTCTCAATAAGACAGTTTCAAAGGAGATATCTTACTGTAACAACTACTGACAAAACTTCCATGAAGTTCACTGTGGCTTTACAAGAAGATCCCCAACAGATGACTCAGGTGCCACCCTCAAAACAAAATGTTCACTTGGTGCACAATCATATCTTAGATGGCTGATTGCCATAAGATTTGATGGGCACATTATTAAAGAGTCACTTTACCCAGATTACCACAAGACATGTTTTTAGCTGTTGCATGCTAACAGTGTCTGGTCCAAAGGTTTTGTGATAGTGTATCCGTCTAAAAGAGTTCTGCTGCTACCACAGTACAACACATGTGAATTAGATGTATTTCCTAATAAACTAAATTCATGAGTTCTTCAAAGGTCTCTTTCAAGGTTAAGACTTGATTTTAAGGTTAAGATTAGAGTTAGATTAGATTTAAGGTCAGTGTTAGGCTTAGGGTTGAGGTTAGGCCCGTAACTGTTATGGTTTTGGTTAGAGGGTAGGCAATGCATTATGTCAATGTTTCAATAAAGGAACAGTCCCATCTTTTCATGAATCATTGCTTGGGCACTAACACCAGCTAAACGGAGGAAGAAGCAGACTCCGGAGGTCTGTGTGTGTGGGTGTGTGTGTGCCCATGGTGTGCCAAGTGCTGACCCAGTTTCTCTGCTGTGGGGTTGGCATCACCTGCGAGCACCACCTCACGCACAGCACAGAGTCACTGGCACAACTGCACACACACTTACCAAAAAGCAGAAACCTGGTTGTGTTTGAATCTGTACATGCACGAGAGTGAGGTGTCACAGGAACCTGTTGTGAGCATTTTTCTGTGTGTGTGTGTGTGTGTGTTGACTGTGGCAATCTGAAAAAGACACTCAGCGCTTTTTAAACAGTTTTGGACTCTGTGGCGTGCCTGGGTTGCCAGGAAGAGGCCGTTCTCCTGCATGATTATCCAAAACACACAGACACACACACACACAACTCAAATTCTTGTAATAATTCATAGCAGAGGAATATTAAATTGGTGTAGAAAGATCAAGTAATAAACAGTTTGCTTTTGTTTCCACATTAAAATGCAAAATCAGATTTTCACAGAGGGCTCTCATTCAGGACAACATTAATATGGAGGAGACACAAGGCTGTGATGTTCCTAAATCAAGTCTGTCTCTATTGCAGTCATCTTATTTTCAAGGTTATGCAACTTTAGACCTTTTAAAACATCTTGAATTTTTGAATTTTTAAATCCCCTCCTCTTGCATTTGCCCTTAACTACTTTTACAGATGCATACATTGATATCTTTTTATTAACAATAAATTAAATGACTCCAAGTCACTGTTTGTGAAGACGTACATACAAGATAGAGAGATAAACTTTGATAAATGAGGGCCGGAAAGGAGAGAAAGGGGAGATCCTGTAGTAAGACATGTTGTTGTGGAAAAGAAGGCCTGACGTCGGCACAGAGCATAACATCAAAGCAGTTTCTGTCACGCACACACATTCATCTCACCACCCTGAGTCTTTCTTTGTCTACATTCATTCACTGAACAATGTGGGGCCAGAAACACACAAACACTTTAGGAGAGAGTGAGTTGAAAGTATTTGCATGGCTTCCTGAGGCTCATTTTGCTAAGCAATTTTTCTGGCTTCTGCATTTACACTTCCATTTTCACATGTGAGTGCATGTGCATGTGAGATATGTGTGTGTGTGTGTGTGTGTGTGTGTGCCCTTTGCCCCCTCGTTCTTGCGTTCTCCCAGGTTTTCAGGCCTGCTGTCATTGTGCTTCTTTTGTCTGCGGCTGCTTTGTTAAACTAGTGGTCGGTCAGTGGCTGGCTGCTAAACCTGCACGCTGATTTTGTGTCTCAACACATCCAAAACCACCAGAAGACCCAAACAAGTGCTGGTAGCACTTATCGTCAGGACAAAGAAGCATGAGTAACCACTCCATCACCAAAAACCCCAAACCTAACTCACTTCTGTCTCTTTACTCGTCCCTGTAGCTATCTAGTCTGTACCTCTCTGTGGGTGTGGTCTGGTGTACGCCTGTGTGGAATTAGGTCAATTTCCTGGGTGTCTTGTATAGTAGTGATATGCTGTCAATCACTGCTCATATGCTGAGCATGGACCCTGGCTGAAATACGTCATGTCAACAAGAGTATAAACCCACATGCACAACTTCACACACTGTCTGAGTGGCACGACAGACAGAAAGTCACTTAATGCAATGAAGGATAATTGGATATTGGAGCCCTCTTTGTGGGTGTTGGATTTGACAGTCGGATACATTGGATTTCTCAAGCTTTGCTTCAAAAACAAAGCAAAAACAATTGTAACTATTTTTTTTCACAGTGGACAGATTTAAGGCATTGGGACATTATAGGAAACTCTGAGCGCATTTGCTTTCTGTCGTTGTTGAGTTGAATGAGAAAGTTGATTCCAACATCATGTCTGTATCCTATACATGGAGCTAGAAGCCAGCGGTAATTAGCCTAGCTTAGCTCAGCACTTCTGTGCAGCATCTTCGTTTGGTTTCACACAGTGAAGTCGCGTGCGTCCGGCTGTTGTTGGTCAAGAAATAGTTACAGCACGTAACGTCCTATAAAAGTGTCATATACACTACAGGTTATGTAGAGTTTGAATTAGTGAGCTTTAGTGGGGTGCTGGTAGGTGCTGCTTCCAGTCTATATGCTGAGCTAAGCTAATCACCCCCTGGCTCCAGCTCTAAAATCTATTATGCTTATGCAAACTATATGTCAAACTTTCCCTTTATGATGGTGTTTATAATAACAATCCTATAGATTATGTACATTTATGTTCATTTAAATATCAATCTGGCTTAATGCAGGAATGAGACCTATGAAAAGTATTATCATCTTGTCACAGAACTCCATAGCAACTGATGAAGACTGTGACATGTGGTTGAAAGCACTGGGGAAAAAGCTGTGAGGACCTTGATTTAAGATTCTTTGGAAGTGATTCAGAAAAGAAATACAGATGAGAAGATGCTCATACTAAGCATGGAGCTTGAACTTTGAGTTGTTTTAACAAAGCAGATACAACACGCACACATTTCTGCACCTTCACCTGAGGAGTAGCAGTTGTTGAAAGTTGGATGAGTGAGAGGAAGTGATACTGAATCTGACTCATCACAGTGTCTGTCATTGGCTGGATTATGTGTGAGGTAACAGTGAGAGCAGATTAACGTCCTGGAGAGAGAACCACCGATGTGAGACTGAAGTCATGTTTGAAAGGCAGGGTGCAAATCGGGGCCACTGAAGATACAGTGGGTGGGTGACTCTGCACTCTGGCATGAGCATGTCAGCTGGTGTGCATGTGTGTCCATCCATGTGTGGTGTTTTAATGCATGCATGGGGGGTGGAGGGTATTGTTTGTGAATTGATCCGGTTTCAGGTGACCTCTTTAAAGCGGAGAATCTTCCAGGAATCCAGGAAACCTTTTAGGAACTCGGGAACTTTACCTGAGTTTCAACCGCAGGAGTCTAGTTTCAGGTTTGGCTTATCCTGACAACATCATCATCATCATTTCATGGACTTAAAAGCTGGAAGAAACTGAGACAAACAGCACATTCTAACAAAGCTATTTTATTTCTATGTTTTAACTTGAATAAACTTGTAAGGTTGTAAGGTATTTATGAATTTAAAAAAAGTATAAATAAAGGTTGGAGACTCCAGTCACACATGTTGCCAGGTACACTAGGAACATATCAGCAACTGAGCAGGTTAGTTTTGACAAAGCGAAACCTGAGTTAGTAAAATATTGCAAGGATAGAACATGACATCATGGGTAATAGGTGTGCTGATAAAAAAAAAATATATATATATATCTTTCTTAGAGCAACATCTCCATCTTTTTTCATCAGTTTCTCCTTCCCTCACATATTTCTGAAACAAATGCTAGCGGATATATTTGTTTTGCACACAGTGGGGTACAAAACAAGGTCACATACATCTTGGATGGCTGCCATTATCCACTCTCTGAATAAACAGTGTCCTGGACGTAAGTGATATCAGCTTACATCAGTCTGACTCTGAGTGAGCTGGAAAATAAGTATGTTTCCAATGACTGCTGGATTGTAATTTAAAAAAAAGCCACTTATCACAAAATTAAAAATGATTCAGTGTGTCAAAGGAAAAAAAAGATAAAAAATAGAAAAATGTCTAAAAACATCATCAATCAATTTCCATCTCTGCATTATGTATATGACTTGATATTGTTCTTATTTATATTTATATATAATTCATACCAATAGTTATTCTACATTTTTATTGGTTGATGAAGTGTGTCTATTTGTAGTGGCATACTTAAGGTAGTTTTTTTATTATACATTTATACTGCAAGTGTGCAGAAACTGCAAACACGCACATCTCAAGGCAGTCGCTGAGGCTGGCAACTAAAAAAGTGGGTCACATAGCTGAAGAGGGTGGGGTTGGGGTCCATAAAACAGCTACACCTCAGTCTCAGGAGACAATTGAACCAGTTTAGGTAAATGTGATGCCAGGATTTATTCTGTTCCCCTTGGTTGGCTTTGTCTTGGTGAAATATCTCCCTGGCAGAACTGCTGGCATCACCCATCATCTGTAAAATGCACGATTTGTGTGGAGATACTTCGGTTTTGGATAAAATGCGTGTATGTGTTTATCCCTCTGCGGAGCAGAACCTTCACATTGACATATTTTATTTTAAATCAGTGTACTTTTCTATTTGTCTTTCTATTTTCTCCCCCTCCTTGAACTGCATGATTCACTTGTTATTTTGTGCCTTCCTGTGACACACTGTGAAAGGCTCCTTTTTGAGAAACACCATTGATTTAAGTTTGTAATGTGTTCTGAGTGTCTACAAAATGCAACCAATCATTAACCCGGTAATAAGTGACTCAGTTCACCAAAAGAACACCAAGTGACCTTCATATCACTAGATTAATTCGTTTTCTCCTCTGTCAGTCCTCCAGGGTGACACTGTGTAGTGAATGAAGCCAACAAAAGTCCGACTTTTGCCACTTTTAAAACAAAATGAAAAACTCCGTTCTCCTGCACGTTTGCATAACTGGTTTCTCTATTGCATTTTTTTTTTCTTTTCATTTATTGAAAATATTTAATGGAGTGGTGACATAAATGGCAGAGAGGATTTTTTAAATAAAGACATTTAAAACAGGAATATAAAACTGTTTTTAAAATACCTTATTATAAAGCACATGGTTAATGTTATAAACAGGCTATAAACAGTGAAACAGGCAACCTGGCTAAGTTCAAAGGTAACAAAATCCTCCTAAAGCTCACTAGTCAATAGTTATATCTTGTTTGAAGACCAAAGTGTAAAATCAACTATTTGTTGTCACCAGGAAGTTACTGCATCCAGCCAAGAAATAGTCCCATGTTGAATCCAGTACTTCCACTGACGCATGTCCTGCTTTTCTCTTCTTTTTTGCTTGAATGTGCAATGAGTTGTCTGCTGGTCTGTGGAAATATTGGCTTTAAAATTTGGTTCTGCACCAGGCAAACATTTTTGCATTGTGGGCAGAAAGCACACATCCGATGGATCACAAAAGTATCTTTAAAGATACATCAGACTTCTGGATGACAGTTAAAATAATAACATTAAAATGTTTTTCATACAGTTTGCATTGGAAACGCTGTGTTACTATGGAGCGCTACAAATTCTTTTGGGACATCACACTCCAAACAGACAATCAACCAAATAACACTCACTTACGTCTGTCTTTAACACTCACTTTGTGGAGTTTTCTGGTAACCAAACAAATTAATTTACATGAATTACCATGAAGTTAACACATTGCATCACACACACGACTGTGAAATTATAAAAATGTTGTTTAGTTTATCGTGAAAAGTGATCAAACCTGAAAGATTTTTAGCAAAGAGGCTTGACCCCTCCTGATGAATGGACATGTTATTTTCATGGCATGTTCATTTCAGAAGGGTCAAATACATTGTGTGTTTTGGATTATTTTGGTTGCAGTTGATAGAAAAGATTCTCACATGCAGGTTTTTCTTCTGTGGGAGTGAAAGAGCTGTATGGAGAGAATTTTGTTTCTTTTTAAAACAGTCAAAAAAAGTGGTTTGAGAGAGAAACTTTCCACAGTTTTGCTTTCAAACTATAAACGTTTGCTTTCAAACCCTAAAATTTTGCTTGCAAATCTAAAAGTTTTGCTTGCAAACCCTGAAGTTTTGCTTGCGAATCTAAAAGCTTTGCTTGCGAATCTAAAAGTTGTGCTTCCGGTTCCGCTTCATGCCGTGGGCGGGACCTACGCCGAAAGACGTTTCTATTGGCCAGTTGTGATGTGAGTGACAGCTTGGCAACATGCCGTCAGTTAACGAGAGACGCTGTTTTGAAGTCCGCCGGAGGAGAGCTGAGAAAATCCATACAAATGTAAGTTTCTTTACACATAACTTCCTTACTTAGCAGTAACGTTGTGTTTGAGCTAGATTGCTTTAGTTTAACGAGCTGTGCTGTTGTAATGGGCTGAACAAATTATTGTCCTGTAGTATTCAGCGAGTGCATGACCCAAATCACGTAATAACATTTGTTATGCACCTTAACTCAAGTCTTTTATGATAGATAACATTTCTTAATACCACTGGTGCTACAAGTATGAATAGGTCATTGATATTTTTATATAGAGAGATAGATTTATATAGTTATATATAGATATATTGAGTTGTGATCGTGCAGAGCAAAGCATAAATGTTATTAACAAGTGATTTGGGCAAAGTTTCTCTCTCAAACCACTTATTTTGACTGTTTTATAAAGAAACAAAATTCTCTCCATAGACGTTGTATTCACATTGTGTCTGTGTGTAAGAAGTAAGGCACTAATTCTGATCTTCATGACTCCTCAAACCTAACACTCATGTTGGGACACAAAATAATTGAAAAGGTTTTCATGGCATAGAAAAACAATCTCAGGGACTTTTTGATCTTTTGTTGATTCTAAGTGAAAAATTCTGTTAATCCACCGCTCATCCGGAGGTGTGGACTAAAGGACGTGAGACAAAGAGGGAGTGGGAGCCACAGTTCAGTTTGCCAGTTCAGTCGGTGGATGGAGGACATGGATGAGTGGGGGAAACACAAGCAAAATCTCTTTGTAGCTCTCAATTTGTTCCCTTTTGACACAATGAGACAAGAATATATGCTGTTTCCATACACACACACACACAGCCCAGCCTCAGCCCTTTACTCCTCTATCATTTGTAATTAAACAGCCAGTTGTAATTAGGGTGAGCTTTGGCGAGGGGACATTTTCTCCTCTCTGTGTTTTTCCATTTCAGTTTCCGGTAAATGATCACATTACAACAAACGGGCAACAAGCTTGTTCAATTTATTCCACTTAACTTGCATTTAAAGCCCACTTAAAATGCAAGTCACTGCATGTTGACGCGTTGACGAGAGACAACTGTTGCTTTTTAACTCTTTTCCAGAAGCCTTTCACTGTGAACACTGTTTATAACGTCTCTGACAGCCTGTAGAAAGAAAACTCTTAGTTTGGTTTACTTTTATAAACCAAAACTCCACGTTTCAGCTTGGATGTATTGAGATCATGAAGAGAAGTTATTTACAGTTAGTGCTTGGTCATTCAAAATATCGCCACAGACACCGAAAACCTCAACGATCTTGATAACTAAAATGCAGTGTTAGACCAAAGCAGCTCTTTTAGAAAATCATTCTTTTTTTTTAACCATAAAGAAATGTTATTTAAGGCTTAAATAGAGCTAAATGGGCAATTAAATGTCTGTGTGTGACGTGTTTATGTGCAGGGTTGTGTGTGGGCCTGCACGTTAACATGGCCAACAGGCTCATTAAACAAAAGTGTTTAATGATACCTTTTTATACGTGGGAGGGACATTTGTAACCTCCACCTCAATTAACTCTTCACTGTGGCTGCTCAGTGATAATTACACACCTAGGTGTTGCTCTATATCCTGTTCAATGAAAATCTGCTCTACCTCATCCCTCCCTCGTTAATATTAGGAGCTTTTTTTGTGTGTGTGTGCGTTTGTTTTCGCGATCAAATGGGCAGGAAAGAGAGAACTTGGTCGTAGTTTTAATTGGTCGACTACAAAGCCAAAAGTACCTGTGAAATGTGGCGTCAGCCGAACAGAAGTTGAGTTTAGAGGCAGTAAGACAAAACAGCAGGAAGAGAGATTCATGAAAGTGGTAACTGAGCTTGTTGAGCGCCTGCACTGGAGACTGCGTGAGTGATTGATTGCGCGCTGATGAGTGGAGCGAGGTCATTGATCCACTATCATCTCTTCATGCTGGTATCAACATGGCTATTGATTTTCACATTTTACGTAAATACCTGCAAAGTGGCAATAAATGTGACTGTGAATATTTGAAACTGATTTATTGGTTTCATTGCTCGGTTAGTTATTGCAACGCTTCAAATGGGATTCACCAAATCAAATCAGCGTTTTCTTCTTCTCATGATCTTTTGCATTGATTTTTCCGTTTCCGCAGGGGAGGAAGCCTTTGACTTGTGATGAGCTTCTCGTGCTCTCGGCTGATTGTTCCATTTTGTGTCTGTGTGTGTTTTTATTGCAGATTTTATTCATGAACAAGATAGACCTTTTTCAAGACAAGATTTTACGCTCTGGGCGACATCTGCGGTTATACCTGCCGCAGTTTAAAGGTAGGACTGGTGTTAGTAAGTTGTGTCATTTATTATATCCTGCACATACAAGTGTAGTCCAGCCCACATGGACGCCAGTTATATTGCTGCAGTGGTCAAACTATTGATGAACTTTATTAGGTAAAATTTAATGCAATCCAATGCAACAGCTCAGCCATAAATGTTACTTTTACAAAGATAATAATGTTCTGTTTTGATTGACATTTAACTATATAATTGAGCTATAGTTATTATGGAGCTTGTAGTTTGTGGTGGTGTTTAACTGGACTGCATTATATTGAGTTTCTCATAAAGAATAGAGACAACACATAATGGAGTCCAGTTCAACAGAACCACTAACTAAAACCTCAGGAATCAACACACAGTTGGTTTAACATCTTATATTATATTATATTAACATATTATAATCTTCCTAAATGTAGTGGCAGCTCTGTTGTATTGGATGGCATTAAATTGTATAGGTGTACCTCATTAAGGGTCAAGGGAAAGTATATTTCAGACAAAGAACTCATCAACAAAAGGGCACTAAACGTTGTATCAAATCATCAAATCATTAAATTATGAACTATGAAATAGACACTCACCTTTCCTCTCCACTATAAAACATCTGTCTGTTTCTAAAGCTAATGGTAATGTACCTGAACATAACTGTGCACACAGAGATCTTTGACTTTTTATTTCACCGCTTCACATATATGTTTTCTATTCATGTTTGTACCAAACACCCACTGACCAACTTTCCTTCTACACAAGAAGCAGTTTGCACCGAGCATCATGAATATTACACTGTAACCTGTTTAGAAAGATGAATGAATGAGTTAATCATACAAAACAAAGATTTCACCTTACTAATCCAGGACTGTCTATGCAAAATGTCCCAATTTAAAGATGTGACCGTTTATGACATGAAGAAACGCAATTAAGCTCAAATATATTGAATTTGAAAAAACGACTTTTTCAGCCATAAAAACCCACATGTCGCAAAATCAACGATGTTCTCAGTTTAGGTTCAATACAAATACAGACTGATAATAAGCTCTCAGTCTGCCACACATACGCACGCGGTTATGTTTTTTAGGCGGTGGGTTATTTTTGCATCCGCTCCATTCAGCGTTTCACTCCCCACGTCTCAGTGGGGCTCAACAGGGGCTGCGTCCTCTCTGCTCTCATGCAAATGTCAATATAAATGCTAAAACTCTTGGGATTGGGGTCCACCAGCAGAGCAAGCGTCCATTTCACACTGACCTCGGATATGATGACTTGTCTCATACAGTGGCTCCCCACCTTTTTTTGTTAGATGTCGCACCACAGACTGTTCAGATGAGCTCCCTTCACCAACACGTCATGTTCATTTGAATTCATTTTAAACTGTATGTTATATAACACCATTAATTATAAAAAAAAGTGGATATTGCTACATGCTGCTATTTTTAAATACAAGACCATCCTAATATTGGTGATGTTTAGAATTGTTTTTTTTTTGCATCCCTTATTACTTCCACTTAGAGCGGCAGAAGCTGGACGTTTGAACCGTTTACTTCTATTTCGACGTCTCTGCCTGCTGAGATTTACTCAAGCACTGTCTGGTTGGGATCTCTCGTCCAGATGTCCCCCATAAACGTCTCACGTGGTTTCATTTAACTAACTGTTCAATGTATTATTTCAGAAATAAACTAAAGACTAGAGAAAAAGTCCAAAAAATTAAAAGAGATTTCTGCAATTTTGTTTTTTCTTCTTTCCGGCCCCTTGAGTCATGTCACGACCCCTCAGATTTATGTGGTGACCCTTTGGAGGGGCCCCATCCCCAGTTAGGGAACCATTGGATTAAACTACCTAACTGTATCATGTGCATCAGTGTTAACACTCTAATAATGTAATTATATATAATAATATATCAGTCTAAAGAGAGGATTTGAGAACTTCTACCTTCATGAACTCTCAATCGCATCACTTGGTGTTCAGGTCGATAAATGCACTAAAGATCAGCCTCACAACAATTTATAATCCTATTTGTGTGTTTATTTTCCTCCTGGACACAAATATGTAAATCAAAATTAAAGTTTTTTTCAAATTGGCTGAACCCCCCCCCCCCTCTCCTCCAGGTGCAGACTGTGATGTGGATTCGGCCGCCCGCTTCGTCGCCGCCGCCTTCGTCTCGCTTAACGCCACGCCCAGCAAACTCATCTACCACCACTTCACCACGGCGACCGACACCTCCAACATCCAGGTCGTCTTCCAGGTGGTTATGGACACGATAATCAGAGAGAACCTGGAGGCCGTGTCGCTCCTGTAACTAACTCGGAGGCCCGAGTCAGTGCTGTCGACCTTTGGATGGTCTCGTTTTAAAAGACTACAAGATGAACGTGAAGATCATCTGCTCTCTGACTCTCTTTGCCGCGGGTGCATTTCATCCTCTGTGATGCTTCTCATGTGGCAAGAAAAACTGTTCCAAAAAACATTGAAGGAGAAGGACCACTTGGGTAATCCTTTGTCGTAGGGTTGAGCCCTAAAACGTTGACTTTTGAAACCTTATGTTGAGAGTAATGGGCATTTCTATTTTTGTACTGTACTATAAACTCAAGACTATGAATGGAGATGTTACTTTTTTGCGGACTTGATATATACACACATGCCATCTATTTGCCCATCTCTTCCTCTGTGTGTGTGTGTGTGTGTGTGTGTGAGTGTGGGCAGGACACAGAGGGCGTGAGGATTTACTGTTTGTCCATTACTTCCTCGGCGCAGGCTTCACTCATGCATACCATCGTGTGTTTTCCACTCATCCATCACTGTGTCGCTGCTGTCCACATCCTGTGCGTCACCCCCTCCTAATGAGGCGGTGATCGCTGTAAAAGCACCCCAGTTTGTGTTTACTCGTCCCAAAGTCACACACACACACACACACACACACACTCTTCATTTGAATCTGTGCTGTCACTCGTCCCCCTGACTCTCTACCAGTCAGTTACGATGCCGGTATTTAATATTAGAAATTAGAAATGTGTGTACAGAAACATCCCTGAAGCCTCCAACTTGTGTTTAATGTCCTTCCTTTCACCTCTGATGATTATTGTTCCAATATATGACACACACACACACACACATACACACCCACACACTTACTCATAAACCTTGATTTGTCAACAGGATGATGCCTCCTATATGTGATTTGTGTGGCATTAACTCTGCTGGGGTCTGACTGATCTGAAGGCTCCCCTGAGCAACTGACTGCTATCACAGCAGCTCCTCGGTGACTCCGCTTATAAACCAGATATGGTAATGACTGATACGGTCTGATATGGATACTGAAGGTGAAAGAAAAGAGAAAAACACCCCCTTAGTGCCTTACGATGACGGGGTTTTACTCTTGTGTAATTTAAAAGCTTTATACTTGTTTGAAATGTCTGGGAGTTTTTTTCTCCTCTTATTCGACTTTCAGAGTAAAACGTTTGATCTCCTTTAAGTCTTATACAAAGTGTTCTCGGACTGTTATTTTATGACCTGTGCTTTGTGTTGTACTGAAACTGCAATACAAAATAAATCTGAACATCGTGTCAGTTTTCTTTGAAGACCATGGATAAAAGTCACAAATGAAGGCAGTGCTGGATCACTTATTTTCGCCTCATCACGGCCCACTCTTAAATATCTAAAGATACATTTGAGCCACACAAGTTACCAGTGTTTGTTCTTTTAATAGATAAAATAAATAAAAGTACTTTACAGGAAAATCTGCTCTGCAGTCAACTTTCTGGACGTTTAATACACAGTAATCGGCGGGTACATGTCAGGGGTTAAACAGTAACGACGGGAGGGCATCTGAGAACAAGAGGGTTTCAACTAACATCTCTCGCACTGATTTTTTCTCTTTTATATTCCTGTCTACGCAACCAAAGCAAAACCGAACAATGTTTTTTTTTGTTTTTTTATAAGAGGACATTCAAAGTCTGCAGCAGTCCATCGTGAACAATGATCGGGGTTTCCTCTGCGCCACCCACTCATTCATTTCCTTCATTTTTTTAGGTTTTCAGTGAAGCGCACCCGGGGCTCGGTGGGAGACCGGGACTGTCTCCGCCGGACCGACCGGGACTCACGCGGACAGGCAGTCCAGGGAGTCCAGGGTGAGGAAGACGTCCGCCTTGCACTGGAAGGTGCCCGTCCCGTCCCGCAGCAGCTCGCAGCTCTTCAGGTTTGGAGAGATGTCCTTCACGCAGATGGCCTGCAGGAGGTGGAAATGAATGAATTTATGAAGTTAACAACTGAAAACATCTTATATTATTCAAATATATTATATTGATCTATTAAACAAATAGCTCAATTGTAAGGACTATTTTGCTCAGCAGTAATAACAGCACGCTAGTTTACGATAGGCAATTCCCGTATTATAAATTCTTCCTATATTTTCGCGTTTGTTCCGGTGTTTTCTGGAGGTACTGATGATTTAAAATTCAGAATATTTCTTTAGCGAACTTGTCAATGACCGCTTGGTCACCGTAATTGAATGCTGCCGGTTGCGCTTCGACTTGCAGTGCTTACTGATTTGCGCCTTTACGCACGACTCGTTCAACTTTTTCGTCAATTTTGATCTCAACAGTTTGTTTCATCGTCTTTATGAAAGCAAAAGTAAGCAACTTATTCAGTCCAACCTCTGACTAATGTTTGTTTACTTGGAATATTTCTGACTTTCAACATTTCACTATCGCAGCAGTCTATTTTGTCGCTCTTATGGTGCTGAAAGGAAAGCGCATTTTACGCGTGCTTCATTTTTATCAGTGTAATAAAAGCGGCAGTTACGTTTTTAGTGCGTGTACTTACCATGCTTTTGAGGATGGAGATCTGCCTGTTAGTCTCCGGAATCACGTTGTTACCTGCCGTCTCTCCGCTGTCCATCAGCGTCTCTTCGGACTCGGACCTCCGGACGTACGGTGACCTCCTGATACCGGACAGCAAACCGGAGGCACGACCCACCGAGTAGTAACTGGGCCCGGTCGACTGCTTGTACCAGGCTTGGACTGGATGGCAGGAGATGAGCAGAGACACTGCAACGCACACCACGGCGAACCTGACTGACCTCTCCATGTCTGGAACTGTGTCTTGGCACTACTTTACGCGGAGGAAAACGGCGCTTTTCTGGTCTGTTCTTGGTCAGAGGCCGACTTTACGTTTTGCTGGGTGTTTCGAAAACTTTCTGCAGCTTATATAAGATGACTGGGCGACGTTATCGTGACCCAGGACGTTCGTCAAATCAAAATTGAGGTGGGCGGATGATGATCCTGTGTGTGTGTGTGTGTGTGTGTGTGTGTGTGTTGTAGAGTATGAGGGGGTTGGAGATGTATAGGGATGTCAGCCCTCTCTCTCTGACGCTTGTTGAGGTAAAATTGAAAACTGGATTAACATCAGTGGAACAGGACACTGACGTAAGTTGTCAAAACTAAAAGATGTCCAGTTTATAAATGATTGAGGAGGTGCTTTCACTTATTTGACTTAATAATTATTAGATTCTAAAATTCCTGAATGTCTAAACACATACTGGTCCATTTCCACAATAACTCCTAGTTTGACCTGAGAACTCAGATTTTAATTACATGTGTCTGGGAAACTGCACAAATCCATTAAATTGGGGGAGTGCTTACCCACTGCGTGCAACAGAAGACCTACAATTAAGCAGAGTCCGTGAGCGTGGCTTCGAAAGTCTTGAAAATTGACAGATTAAATGTTTTTGGAAAACGAGCAGATCAATAAACATGAGTGAATAATCGACTGCTCCATATTGTTCCAGTCGGTTTCTACATGCATGGATTGTGAGTCAAAGTGGAGCTTTAAGGAATCAATAAAAAAAAACTATTTCATGACTGATTTTCTGACCGCACCGGTCATGCGTCATTAACTCCACCACAGGTGTAATCAGCTGATCAGTAAGAAAACAGCAGCCATAGACTAAAACAAAGACAGATGCATCTACATTTGTTCAATCAAATAACAACAAAACCAGTTAAATAGTGTGTAACCATGTTGCCCGTCTATGAAACAGGGTTACGAGGGGGCCTGGATGATGGGAAAATGTACCTTCAAATGTATAGAAACAGATAAGAAGGACAACTGAGCAGAATGATTAAATTATCTGGTAACATGAAGAATGATACCATACCAAAAAACAATGATAGGAATTAAGGCAATTCAAATTTGCTTTATTTATTTTTTTGGCATTAAAAGCAGCACTGACATACCAAAGTAAAAATACACATAAATGTCATTTATATAAGAAGAATGCGTTCATGTATCATGTCTGTTGAGACGAGTTAAAGTACCATTAGAGTCCATCAGAGTCCATTGTAGAGGGGTCTGCAGCGCGGCTCCAGCTTGTCCTCCAAGACGTAGTCAGGCCCACAGACCCAAGGGTCCCCCGTCTCCCACTGCCACTTCTGCAGACTCTGTCTCAGACTCTGCAGCACGGCACTGTAGGACGGGTCTGAGACCAGGTTCCTCGTTTCCAGCGGGTCCGTCCTGTGTTGGTGAAGCATTTGTACAAATTGAAACCTCATAAAACAGACTCGGGGTCACAGCCAAGACTCTACCTTTTAAAATTACTTGGATTTGCCATGTTTTATTTACTCTGATAGCTGTATATATAATATATGTCATTACTTGCAGCCTCCTGTATTTATATTATTTTCCCTTTATATTGAGCCTGTGTACAGTAAATTTAAAAAAAGTAATTTAAATAGCAACTTATTGCCAGGCTGAAAGCAGTGTTTTGTTGCCTTCTCTGGTTGAAAGTTTTAAAGTGTGCTCTGTTGAACCCGTAACCACACCCAACAGTGATGTCACAGGGTCCTGAAGTACACCTGTACCTCACTGCAGCACGGTGACGAGTTAAACCAGCGGAGATCATCAAAGACAAGGTTTTCTGAGGTTGTTAAATTGGATTACTAAATCAAAATATATCAGTGTTAGGTGGCATTTAAATATCATTATGACAAGGACTCCCATTTCAAGCATTTATAGCCATACACTCTACAATTAAAGATGTTAAATCGACAAAAAATGCATATTTTTTAATTATTAAATGTTCTCATGACTGTTTTGGGAGCAGGCGTTGCAGGCGTTCCTTCAGGCCGAGCACCAAACTACACTATGAACAGTGGCAGGTGTGCCTCATTTAAATCAGAGGAACCTAAATCGTGGACAGCACTGTGATCACACTGCTTTTAACTGACCATTTATGTCAGTATGTGTATGTAAATGTATCTGTGAGTCATAACTATTTCTTCTCCCAAGCTGAAAACATGATGAACGCTGGAACAACATGGCGACAGACCTGGAGTCAAACAGCTCCCAGCGCTCTCTGTAGTAATACTGCTCCAGGCTTTTGAACCAGTGCGTGGGCTCACTCAGCCTGCTGCGGTTCAGCAGGTCCTGGAAGGTGGGTGACACGTACAGGTCCTGGTCGATGGGGAAGGGCATGCGGTAGTGTAGGTTGTGGAGAAGGTGGTACGCCCCCTGGTGGACGGAGCGGATTGGGTAGTACATGGTTACCTGAAATCAAAATGACAGTACAGAAATCAAGGCCTTTGATTGATTTGATTGATTCCTTCACAAAAGTTTATTTCCCGTCTGGGGGCAGCTGTGCTCACAGACCTCGTGGAGGGACTGGCTGGCGTAGACAGTGTGCCAGCTGCTGGGCTCAGTGACCAGAGCAGGAAGTAAGGAGCGACCGGTGAGGTGGACCAGGGTGGCGGGGCTGCCAGGGAGGCTGTAATACGGGTAGGGGACAGAAAACCAGTCCAGGATGGTGGGAGTGATGTCTGCCGAAAAAGGACAGGGAGGAAGAGACAGTGAGGAAATAAGACAAACTAGTAGCTCATCTGAGGTTATACCTTACATTAAAATGTAACGTTAATATTCATATAGAATTAATCATAATACTGCACATGTACTCCAAATTATTTTATACTGTAAACTGAGGAACATCTTTAGAAAAACATGTCACTGTCCAATGAAAACCACCAGATTTTGTATTGTGCAAGCGTTCCTTTATGGGTTGTGAAAATTGTCCATTGTCCACATTTAAGATCAATAAAACATTTAAAAACCCACTGAAGAATCTGATGTTTATAGTTATATTCATGAATACTTTCCATGGTTACAGTCTATTGAATGTGTTGAAATTATCTTCTGCAGACGTTTATATCACAACTGTTCTGTTCAGCTGCTTATCCATCATTGTCATGTCTCCCTCTTGTGGCCGATCAAGCACATGAGACAAACACACCGACTCCCCTGTTTGTTCATATTCCCAACCTGTGGGTACGGACCCACGGAGGGGTCCCAAGTCACGTCTGGTCACAAGATGATTAAGGAAAGAAAAAAAACATTTCTACTACACTAAATTATGTTTATTGACTTTTTCTTTTGTCTTTTTTGCCTATAAAAAAACCTTGAAATTAAAAAAATAAAAATCACTCTTTAGCTAGTGTGCAAGAGTGCAAAACTGGGGGAAAAACCTGTTATAAACACTGTGCTCACTGCAAATAGCTGCTGGACTTCATGGTCTACCTTTTAAAAAAGAAACTGTGACTTTCTCCACCTCTTCCTGCCATCCATCTCTTACCCAGCAGGCTGACGTAGGCCTGGCTGGTGTCTCCCCATCGCTCCCGGTGCTCTGGAGAGGACACCAGCATGGGTTCTGCCGTCCCGGAGCGATACAGGTTGGTTCTGCCGTTCGGGAAGGGGATGCCGTTATCGGAGCTGTAGATGACCAGAGTGTCGTTCTCATAACCAGCGTCCCTGAGCTCCTGAAGAACCAAACCAATACCTGCAGGGGACATCTACACCATTACAGTTTAGTGTTTTACAAGACGATATTGGGCGTTTCTTTGCATGCTGTGCAGGTGTTGTTGCTTACCTTGGTCCAGCCTGCTAACAGTGGTGTACTGTGCGGCCAAGTCGGCTCGTGCTGCAGGTGTGTCCGGCACAAAAGGAGGAACCTGAAGCACATGAGATGAGGGCAGAGCAGGTTAACTAATATATATGTTTTACAGCTAATAATGCTTGTCCTCAAATGAGAGTGGGGTTTCATTTTACACTTGAAAACATACAATCCTAATATCACCGACCTTTACTTGTTCTGGTGTGTAATATTCTGGTGTCCAGTCAGGTATTCTACCCATCCCCATTTCACCATTCCCAAACTTCTCACAGAAGGCTCCATACTGGGGCTGCGAGTGTCCACATCGGTGGGTGTCGTGGAAGGCAACGTAAAGGAAAAAGGGCCTCTCTTCGTCTTTCATATTGTCTTTATCCTCTTTTTTCTTTCGCCTTCGTTCAGAGGCTTCCTCTTTATGGGTCTGGAAAAACTTGCGGACCAGGAGTTTGATGCGCGTGATGTTCCTCCCCACCTGGAGGACGGAGTTGTTCTCCTCTGTGTAGGCGAAATCAAAAGGGTAAACAGATCCAGGACCGACATGCTTTTTCCCTATTATGCCTGTGGGAATGAAAGAGGGGGAGAAATGGTGATAAAAAAAGTGTGTGCGCGAGAGCAGACTTGATATAAACTGGTCTCTTTGTTATTTACCCGTGTGTACGTCGGCTTGACTGAGAAGCAGCGACAGACTCTGTACTCCGTCAAACGAGTTGAAGTGGTGAACGTCCTGATGAAGCCCGTACATGCCGTTCTGGTGCTGAAAACACAGATTAGACAGACCTAAATACTGTGCCTTCATGCACTAATGAGAGGCACCCGCACGTGTGTGTGTGTGTGTGTGTGTGTGTGTGCATGTTTATTTTCTACCTGCGGCAGGCCTGTGAGGATGGTGGAGCGGCTTGGGGAGCAGCTGCTGACAGAGGTGAAGGCGTTGCTGAACACCAGGCTACGCTGGGCCAGAGAGCGCAGGTGGGGGGTGTGCACCACAGAGTTGTTATACACCTCCGTCTCAAAACCTGCATCATCAGCTGGAAGAGACAAAATACACATGTCTTACCAGTAACTGGCTGGCTGGTGCATGGTTACACTTCCTGTAATAAATCGGCATACTTTCAGCCAAAACATGCCTGCGTTTTTCTCCCAAAATAAGTTCACTATTAAAAAAAAGTAAAATGTTTACACTTTTACATTTTACACCTGTTTCATGTCAGGTACACCATTAGCATCTGGTTATATTATCTTTACAGTGAATCTCCAGGAAATGTACTAACTATAGCATGATCTTTATCCATACTGTGATAAAACATTACAGTATACAATGATAGAAGATGAACGATGAGCTAAAACTAATGCAGTCTAATACAACAGTCCTGCAATAAATCCTACCTTCGTGAAGGTTATAGTGTTTTGATTTTATTTTTAGAGGTGCTGATTCAACTTTATGGTCATTGTGGAGGCTGCAGTTTTGTCTGTAGGACTGTATTGCGTAAATAAAGAGAATTGTTTCTGTTATTTTGTCCATATAACAGGATTATAACGGATTTATTGCAGGACTGTCCTATTAGACATTTGTTTTAGCTAGCAGTACATTTCAGCATTATAATTCTTCCAGTCAGAGTTGAAAAGACATTTGAAGTCTTTGAACGTGGCACGGGCATTTGACTGGGTAAAAAAAACATGTAAAAGTTCACTCACCAATTATTAAAAGGACATTTCTTCCCTTTGACTCCGCGATGCAACATGACGCTAAAATTAGAAAAAGCCACTCGAGCAGCATGATGGGGATTTATTAGCTCTCTTCACTTTCACCCAGCTTTCACTCGGCTGCTGAGGCTCGAAACATCTGCTTGTTCGGCCTTTAAAAATATCACGTGAGTCAAAACAATTACATTCAATACATACAAGAAATCCAGGCGTCAAAATCAAAACGTAAAGTACATAAAGTGACAAGTTGAGCTTTGTGCAAGCTACATTTTCGTCAATAAACTACAGCCAACACTTCCTCAAACAACGTAAGCCCCGCCCCGCACGTGGTCACGTGACAGAGACCACGTGACGACAGTAAACAGGAACCTCTTGTCTCGCGCTTCATCCGCGAAATGACATAAATTTTAGGAAGTGGTTTAAGCGAAAGGAGCAGCAGCGCTTTGACAGAAAAGGGTCTAAAAATCACAGCGGAACCAGAGAACAATGTCAAAGAAGAAGATATTAGTTTGGGTAAGAATTTATTATTATTCTTTTCTGTTGTTTTTCTATTTTATTCTATTGTTGTTTTCTGTTCATTTCTACTCACTTCTATCTTAATTTATTCTATTATGTTTTTTTTCCATTCACACAGCTTTTATACATTTTGATTATTTATGTTCTTCCACTTTGTCAATGCAGTATATTACATCCAATTAATTTTAGAAGAATATTATAGCTTTCATAACATAATCACATTATAGGACACAATGGGAGATGAATAAAATATCACACTGTAAGATGAGGCTCACATAACACTAAGGAATATTCGTGGGAATGTTTTATTTGTGTGTTTTATGGCTTGAAGGTGATTGTTGAGAAAAAGTCCTGGCTGTCTCAGACAGGTGTGTAACGCACTGACCTGTCATGTGATCATCATATGATTATAAAGCTCATAAAGGTCAAGGGCCACAGAAAGACAAATGGAATATATCTGTCCTCAGGTATTAAAATACTAAATAAATTTCAGACACGTGTACTAAATGGTGGTTATCATCAATGTGATCTGGCAGCTTGCAAGTTGACTGACGACCTTTTGCGGTTGTATTTTTCCCTCACGCACAGATCACAGCATGCAGCTGAAGACATGGCGTCCACTTTCTTTGACCTGCTGCATATTTGTCCAGAAAAGCACACGGACAAACTGACACGTGCAGCCACACAGAGCACATCTTTGTCGTGTTTCCCCGAATTCTGGGCCTGTGGGAAAAGAGGACTCTCAGGAGGCAAAGCAAAGAGGCTTTTCCCAAAAGCCGATGAGTGACACTTGAAGCAGAGGACGAAACTCACTTTGTGTACGTGCCTTTTAATTCTGTAATCTACTCGTGCATTCATTGGAATATGTAAAACGTCATTTTATCTTTGCGCACTTGCATCTGTCTCTTCATTGTTTCCGTTATCATCCTCCTCTCCAGGTCCACACCTCTAATCCTTGTGCGATGGACCAGCCTCTGCTGGGCCGAGCGTCGGCCCGGGCCTGCTGCTCCTGCAGCACCCTGAAGGCCTGGCTGCCCATCCTCTCCTGGCTGCCCAGGTACAAGCTGAAGTGGCTTCAGATGGACCTGCTCGCAGGCCTCACCGTCGGCCTGACGACTGTGCCGCAGGCGCTGGCTTATGCTGAAGTAGCCGGCCTTCCCGTTCAGGTGAATCTTAGCTGTGTTGCCTGTGAAGGTTCGTCTTTTAGATTCAGCTTCCACTTAAATTCGACTCTCTCCACATATCTGAGCTGGGCTGCGATCCATTCAGACATCAGAAAGAATGACAAGCGTGCATCCCCTCCATATCTTCGTTCTCTTCTTCTCGACTGCAGAGAGTTGAAATCATGATGTCAATAACATCCTGTATCATTCCGTTATGTTACTGATGCGTTTGGAGAAGGATTATCACCTGTATTTATTTGTCATTACAGTTGAAACAGTTAATTGATTGACAGAATATTTATCTGCAACTATTTGGAGCAATTTCTTCCTAAAAGCACTTCTCTCCACAGTACGGACTCTACTCTGCCTTCATGGGGGGGTTCATCTACACCCTCCTGGGGACTTCTAAGGATGTGACACTGGGTCCCACGGCCATCATGTCCCTACTGTGTTTCTCCGTGGTGGGGGGGCAGCCGCACCGAGCCGTGCTGCTCAGCCTCCTCTGTGGACTCATCCAGGCTGTAATGGCATTCCTGAGATTAGGTGAGGGGAGGGCTCCCGAGTTCATGTGAAAACCTTGTGACCTCAGTTTGGTGGTGTTTTCTTCTTTTTTTGGGTATTTTCTTCAACACTCGTGAGCAAGTGGATGAACTTACAAAAGGCCTTTTTTAGATTAATAAAAATGTTTTTTTCACAATGTGACACAATGTTTTCATGTGATGGTAATGATCCTGTATTTTAATTCAATTCAATTTTATTTATATAGCGCCATATCATAACAAAGTTATGTAGGCTTGTTTATAGAACAAACTGCAGAGACACTGAAGAAACAGGAGATTAGTTTGTGAGTTCACTTCCTACCACCACATCTACGACTTCCTCTGCTTAACCACACACACTTCCTGTGAAATCTGCAGGTCTCAATGCTTTTTTGCATTTTTTAGGCAAAAAATGTTTCATTGCTTTGCTTGTCTTCTGCAGGATTCCTGCTGGACTTCATCTCTTTCCCTGTAATTAAAGGCTTCACTTGTGCTGCTGCAGTAACCATTGGCTTTGGCCAGGTCAAGGTGAGCGTTAAACACACACAAAACCATTAGTTACCAGTTCCAGTACTCATTACTTTATGATACCACTCAACAGTGGCTCCAGTTTCACATTTATAGCTGGTAGACACAGAGATATCTCTTAACATCCAGTACAGAAAACTTTACTTTTCAACTATAGAAAGCGATAGTATGTACATAGTACAAAAAAAATATTAGGGACCGATATAAAATGCACAACAGGGTAAACATAGCCAAAGATATGTTTGAAATAATTGAGAAACGGTCTCTCTATCAGATAGTTTGTCCAACAAGGAGCACTGGAACTGGAAGACATAACACTTTCTTGCTCTTAACACACCTATGTTTATTTAAATACACAAAGGGGTTCAGCTACACCCTCGCTGTTTCTGTATAATGGATATTAGTGAGTCAGTTTACTGACTTGATAGCTTATCTGTTATCTCACTGCCACTTGAGCCTGACGTATAAGCTGCCCAGCAAGAGTTACATAGGTTCAAAGAATGGCCCCAGTTAATCTCTCAAACCATTCTGCTTTAATCTACTGCTTTATCACAGTTTTAATCTGTAAAGAGGAAAGATTTACTCCCCTGTTCCAAACATAGACACTGAAATTATATTATTAAAAGAGCAGTTTGGTTGATTTGGGTATGCAAACTCATTTTGTAGTCACTGTTTCTATCTAAAAAGCAAAGAGAGAACTCCTGTTGTTCACCTGTTCACTATGTTCTTTATTTGACCAGATGTACAAATCACAGCTGATGGCAGTCCCGTTGTCTCTGTTTCTAGAATATTCTGGGAGTCCAGGGCGTTCCCCAAGAGTTCTTCCTGGAGGTTTACTACACCTTCTACAAGATCCCAGAAGCCAGGATAGGTGACGTGGTACTGGGTCTGCTGTGCCTCGCTCTGCTGGTCATGTTGTTGTTAATGAAGATGAGTCTGGGCCCCGACGACCACCTGGAGTCCACCTCCTCCAGAGTCGCCAGGAAACTAGTGTGGACTGTTGCTACCAGTGAGTATCTCTGTGTGTGTGTGTGTGTGTGTGTGTGTGTGTGTGTGTGTGTGTGTGTGTGACATACATGAACACCAATGACAGTATTTTATTTTTACAAAGGATAAAGAAACAGTCATAGCCAAATACTAAAATTAAAGCTCCTTTATCTTTATTTCTAGTATTTCATTTGCTCTCAATAAATATTATTCCATTATGTGGATATCTTTATCTTTTGTGAAAGATGGTGTATAAAATATGAATTTTAGAGTGTGTCTGCACCATGTTTAAGAAAACCTCCCTCTTTCCTCCTCCTCCTTCCCTGATGGGGTCAGTGCGTAACGCTCTGGTGGTCGTGGCCGCCACCTGCATAGCATTTTCCTGGGATGCTTACGGTTATCACGTGTTCACAATCACTGGGAAAACTTCCCAGGGGCTTCCGCCCTTCAGGCCCCCACCCACCTCAGACATCACAGCCAACGGCACCGTCGTCTCCTTTGGAGAGATTGTAGAGGTAAGGAGCAGAGAGCCGCAGGGTGAGGGACTGACTGTCTTTTTGCTAAAAATGACTTGCGTTGCAACTTTCACTTCCCAAAATCTTTCCATTTCTCAAGAAGAGCAGCTGACTGACTAGCGAGTCCTCCTCTCCGTGTGTTTTGTGCAGGGCTTTGGAGCAGGGCTTGCTGTGATCCCCTTCATGGGTCTGTTGGAGAGCATTGCTATTGCTAAAGCTTTCGGTAAGTGTTTTTAGTCAAGCTAGTAGCGTGGTTCTAGGGATGTCAGTGTCGGTCGGTCCACTACTTTGACCCAGACTGAAATCTCTCAACAACTATTGCATGAATTGCTTTTCAATTTTGTTCCCCAGAGGAGGAATCGTGATGATGACTTTGGTGATCCCCTGACTCCTCTTTAGCGCCACCATAGAACTGACATTTGTGGTTTTGAGTGAAATGTCTCAACAACCACTGCATTGATCGCCATGAAATTTGGTTCAGGCTTTCGTATCCCCCTCAGGATGAATTGTAATAACTTTGGTGATCCATTTAACTTTTCCTCTAGCGCCACAATCAGGCTTTTTCTACACATTATACCAGCATTAGATAATCAAGGCAGCAAAAGAATCAGTGTTGCCGGATTATAACTTCCTGTTTCTCCTCAGCCAGTCAGAACGACTACAGGATTGATGCCAATCAGGAGCTGCTGGCTATTGGTGTGACCAACATCATGGGCTCCTTTGTGTCAGCCTATCCTGTCACTGGCAGCTTTGGCAGGTTTGTGTGTGTGTGTGGTTGTGTGCGAGAGAGAGAGAGAGA
>JAVQJL010090127.1:0-10338 GCA_036024295.1 Nannoperca obscura | reverse complement strand
GGTCTTTGTGTGTGTGGAAGTTGGTCTCGACCGGCTCCATGTGATTGAGTGCCCTGAGATAACTTTGTTATGATATGGCGCTATATAAATAAAATTGAATTGAATTGAATTGAACTTGTTCAACTCCTTTCTCTTGCTCTCTGATTTATCATGGTGGAATACACCAGGGCCTCCTCCACAGGCTTGTGAGCTGCAATCCTCCCTGAGGTAGCTTGGGAGCAGTCAAACAAGTCCAAACATTTGCGCACACACAAGTCCACTGAGAAAAGGAACAAAACAAACTACATTCATTTGATTCAATAGTAATAGAAGTACATTGTTGAACATGTAACACAAATCTGTGGCTCAAGGGAGCTGGTGAACTATGATTTCCATACAATGTTGCATAAGGCAATATCTGATTTAAGGCCCAGAAAACCTATTTTCTAAATCAGCTTTTTATAAAGAGCAAATAGTTCCTATGTGATGCACAATTTTCACAACAGTCTTGAATATGCTGTTTTTTGTGTCATTTAAGTGATCTATTGTTTGTCAGTAGCTCTTACATTCAACTTCCTATATGACTATATGCATATGTGTTCTAATATGCAACTACAACCTGTATTTCATAGAGCAATGTATAAGAAAGTATATATCTGTACTTTTTTTTATTATGTAAGCATTTATGACTTGGTTATGACAATGTTACACTTTTTAAGTAACATATTTAAAAGGTAATTTTCATATGTTTTACAGTTTTTGACTGGTTAGTTTGTCTAGGTGGTTGTTATGTGGCTGATTTTCTAATTAGAGAGAATATACTGAATGGTTGTTTCTGCTGGTCAGCAAGGGCAAATCTACAGCTACAAAAATGTGCAGTGCAGTGAAACAGACTTGACCTTGAGGCTCCAGTCCATTCCCACGATGCAGCTCTGCTCCGCACCACAGTTCCCCAGCGCCAATATGTCGCTTCCTCTTAGATAAGGATTGGAGCAGAGACACAAGAGAAGCATGGCTATCGGCAGGCACTTTCGGTCCAGAGGTCACAGGGAATTCAGGCTGTTATGACCGGTCTTGGTCATAGAGAAAATGAGCATATGTAACTCACTTCTTGCAACCAGCAAACTTTGGTGTGCAGTGCGTATACTTTCAAAACAGAAAAGATTGTACATATAATTATGAAACTTTATGATGGAGGTAGAAACTTCCATCATAACGTTTCCCAGCTCAAAAACTCCAAGCTCCAAGAAAGAAAGATTTAGCTAAAAGTGAAAATGTCTCTTTTGGAGGAATGTGGAGGACTCAACAGATGTTTGAGAGAACAGGGAATATATGCTCCAGTGGACACAGGTTACCGTAGTACAGTAGAAGGATAAGCCACAGTTGGTGGGGAGATACAGGCAACAAGCACAAGATTTGTTATGCCCCTGGACACAAAAAGAGTGTATTTAGTAATTTTGATGAACCTTCCTGAGAATATGGATGGACAGAGGAGAAGGGGATTATTCTGCAGGACTGGTTTCAGAAGTTTCCATAAATGTTTTTATATTTTTATATCGGTGGTTATAATGTGTTGTTGTTGCTACAAACACATATGCATCTAGGTGAAACTTGTGTGTTGTCATCATGTGTTGTGCTGGTAATGTTGTACACATTTTTTTGCATTTTGTGTTGTTGACTGTTTGCCCTGGATTTTGTTTCACAGCCTGTGCCGGGTTGCTTGTGTTTTGATCTGCACTGCCTTGTGAATTAATTAAGCTTACCACACGCTTCACAGTCCTTGCTCCTTGCTGGACATTCTCCTTCATGTGGGTACTTTCCTCCACTGCTTCTGCACTGGTTTGTTTGGCGTGGCACTCTTGGCACGTTAGCTGGTGGCTGGATTCCCTGCATTCCCTGATGCAACTGCTTCCTGTTCTATGCTCGCTTCTTGTTGCTCAGACAGTTCCAGTGATCTCCTGTGGTCAAGAAGGTCACCTGGGCTATTTTCACATAATATTTTTGGCTTTGATTTCTTGATCAGCAAACTCACAATTCTTTGCAAGCATGCGTAGTCTGGTACTGTACGTGTCTTAGTTTTCAACTGACTGTTACACTGCCTTTCTGAACATGTATACCTGGTACAGAACCTTTTTTTTGGTGTAAAGTATGTTTTGAACTTCTGCTGAACATCGGCATCTCCTGTAATGTTCATGGCAGTTGTATAGTTCTCAAACCTATTTTGTGTCAAAAGCGGGCAGAGCGACGATGTTAGCGAGTGACATGATGAGTGCAGCATGTTGCATTAGCCACCAGTGGTCCTCGTCAGCTTGTTAGCACTTTGCTAAGTGCCATTCTCTATTTTTGTTTATTAATCTTTCTGTCGTGTGAAGAAAGGAGTCTTTTATCCTCGTTGCTACTGTTGTGTTTTCATACCTGAAAATGACATGCAAACAACTGCCATTATATTAACAGTGAAGTTTACTGAAACATTCTCCAGTCAGACAAAAAGCATACATACAACCGTACACTCTTCAGGATCGTACTATTCCCACTACCATGTATTACCGTGTATGACATGCAGGCAGCTACATTGTACGTCACTGTCATACACACTCTAAAGTGTTAAATAGTCTGTAAACACTACAGTAGTAGACATAAAGAAATGTGAGTTTTAGAAGTTATTAAAAAATATATATATAATAAATAATAATGTCTAAGAATAATTCATGTTTTTCAGTGTCAGACATTTCACAAAAACTTTGCACGATAGTCATTACAGTACTGTCTCTCTGTGGCCACGGTCAAAAAGCAACACAGTCATGAAAATACAGTTCAAATAGAAAAGAGGGCCGCACAGAGACAACAGTGACATAATCATGATAATATACCCCACCCAGACACATGATGGGTTGGTGATACTTAGATATGTACTACAATAGATATTTGTACCACATTAGATGGATGCTGTTTTGCAGAGTGTCTTTATTTAAGTGGTTTAAGTGCTCTCTCGCCAATTAAGAAAATAAATAACTAATAAATAAACACAACATGTAATTGACTTCAGGTTGGTGTGGCACCTGAGGCAATGATGTGCTATGTTGTTAGTTTTGTAAACATCACTGACACATAAAAGCATGTTTTGTGTTTGTATGTACTGTATAGGTGTGTGTGTGTGTGTGTGTGTGTGTGTGTGTGTGTGTGTGTGCATGTGAGACCATGCAAAGCAAGCTGGCACACATCCATTTATTGCAATATGACTTAGCATGCTCTTAAGGTTTCGGGAAATTTACATTTGTTTTCCCCATGTATTGCAAGGGAGTATTTGACAAGATGTAAACAGCTAATGTTAAATGTTAGCTTACAAGCGAAACTGTTCATTAACGGTATATGGTTCTGATGTAGCACCAAATATTGCAATTAAGGGAGACATCTATGAATAGTAATTACACAAGGAATTAGTTGGCATGGACACATGCTAATTATTAATGTTTTGAGTGTACACCATTTTAGTGTACTTTTTATGTAGTTCAGCAATTCTGTATGTCCATGATGGATAATGCACTTTGTAAACTGTGCCTTTTATATCAAGCTTATAAACAAAACGATTATTACACTTCCTTAGGGCTGAACCCAGCTGTGGTTTTATACATAGTCAGTAAATTCTTAAAAATATCAAACAAAGGGGCTGAAGAAATGCAAGAACCTAGGTGCCATGAGGGTATTTTTTTGTCATTTGAAAATATAGCAACTGTATTTTGGGGCAAAAAAAAAAAAGGTACAGAGTTGCAGTAATACATTGATATTACTTTATTTGATACAAATGCCATGCAGAGAGGGCAAAACTTATCTGGGGGATTCTGCCAGCCCAAGACAGAGCACCAAAGCTGGGGACTGTCCTTGGAAGTTCTGCTCACCCTACTAGAATATTAGCTCCTTGTTTTTTCATCCTTATCCATTACAAAGAAACATCTGTAGCCTTTGCATGAATTAGTACTTTACTTAATGTGAATGTAATTCCTGGCAATTAAATATATGAACAGTATAATTTGAAACTTGCATGGGGCGACTGTGGTTGCATAAATTCAACTGAAATACACTGTGAGCATTCAAAGAAAGTAACAATGTTACTGAGCTGTGGTCATAAAAGGTTTAAAAGCACCTGCTTCCTGATGAATAGAAAAGAAGAAGAAAAATACCTCATGCTTCTCGGTATTCATGAGTGGTATGATATGTTGTCACACAAGGTCACAAAACATCACAGTGATGGCTTAAGTTGTGTCTCACTCCAGTGAGAACCAAAACTACAAACCCCTGCTTATAATATAACAATATGTTTATAAAAAAACACTAAACTTGGTTCATTTCTCCCTTTCTCCTTCCTTTTCCCTCAGACAGAGATGCTGATATTGTCATTATTAATGTAATGTTTTATGCTTCCATCTTCATTTCGGACTGTTGTCTTAGTTCTTGTGTTATTACGCTAATGGAGACTGACACAGGTGTAACATTTCAGCAGTCTTAGATGAGCCATTGCTCACTGCTTGTGATTGCCAATGCAAGTGTCACAGGCTAACCCCCTTTGTCCTTCTCTTTATCCCTGCCAGTATGTGGAGCCTCTTGTGAAAACCATTCTATAATCATCATAATTAAAAGTACAATCTTTTCTGTTTTGAAAGTATACACACTGCACACCAGTGTTCTGAAACACTCCACACAACCTACATAATTGATTCTTTCTAAGTATAGCCCTTTTACATTGGTTACCTTTAACATCACATCTGTCTCAAATCTTTCCACCTTTCTACCTGCTTTTGACAGCAGTGACCTTGGGTCACTAGTCTTGGGTAGGCTTCAGAAATGGGTGGGCATAACTGCATCTGTCCTGGACTGGTTTGGCTCATATTTGTGAATTGGGAGTTTGGCTGTGGCAATCGATGACTATGTCTCCTCCTCTGCTCATTTGACATGTGGTGTGCCCCAGGGTTCAATCATTGGTCCTTTTCTTTTCTTGCATTACATGCTTCCTCTTGGTGTCCTAATTAGCAGTTTTAAATGTGTCTCTTATAATTGCTATTCAGAGGATACACAACTGAACCTCTCATTCAAACCGAATGACCTTAGCAAGCTCTATACCTTGCAAGAATGCTTAACAGCTATCAAAGACTGGAGATATAACTTCCTACAACTAAACCCTGACAAAACTGTCATTATTATTGGCCCCGAGAGCATATCTGCTAACATTCAGAATTGTATTGGTCCTATAGCAGAAAATGTTAAGCAAGCCTCTAAAAACCTGGGAGTTTACTTTGACAAGTCCATACATTTTGATTTACATGTAAAGAAAGTGGTCCAATCTTGTTTCTTTCAGCTGGGAAACATTGCCAAAATCAAGTATGTTCTGCCTTTTCAAGATCTAGAAACAGATATTCATGCCTTTGTCTCCTCCTGTGTTGATTACTGTAATGCACTATTTACCACCTTGAATCACTCCTTGTTATCTCGGCTCCAGTTGGTGCAAAATGTGGCAGCTATGATGACATAGAGCACACATCACACCAGTGTTGGCTTCATTGCACAAATTGATTTTACCATTATTTTAATTACCTACAAAGCATTACAAGGGCTGACCCCACTCTATATTTCTGAACTATTGTGTCCCCTAGACAAAGTGAAATCAGTGAAATCCCTCATGTCTGACCTAGGCCTTTTTGCTGTCCCTAAAACTAGATTACAGACTAAGGGGGACAGAGTATTTGCAGTTGTAGCCCATATTGTCTGGAATCGTCTCCCATTGGTAATAAAAAATGCAGTTAGTGGACGGTTTTAAGAAGTTGTTGTACATTCAATTCTATCACAAGCACTTTGTGTTGTAATGTGCATCTACGTTTAGAGCAGTTTTAATATTTTATTATGGTTATCTTTTCTTTTATATCATCATGTCTTTTATATATATTTATATATACATATGTATATATGTTTTATGGTCTGTAATTTTATCTTTATTTCTATTTTAATGTTTAAGCATATTGCTATTTCTTTGAATGTTTTACTAATCTGTAATTGTACAGCACCTTGTAACCTTGTGTTTTGAAAGGCACTTTATAAAATATAAGTTTTACTTCACATACTTTACTTTGCATAAATATAGGCTTAAGCTATATGCAGAGATGAGGCTGGCACTGTCAAAATGTAGTTCTGTATTGTGCAGGATTAGATAACATTTGCCAGATTTTCCCAAATTGCATCTAGTCATTTTCTTTCTGCCCACAGAATTACTGCACTTCTGAGAAATTAATGCCTTGTGGGATGTTTTTATTTTTATATATGTTTGCAAAGATGGAAAAAATTCAAGATTTTAATTAAAACGCGGATCTTTAATTACAGGTATCAGGAAGGAATTGGCAAAGTGAGCTTACTTCCAAATGTTTTTGCAAGCAAACAACTACATAATACATTTTTAAAGGGTGTGTTGAAATTCCTTGCTCAAATACCAAAAGTAAAATTGTGTGGCTGTATGAATAAGTAGAACTTACATTTGTGATATCTTTGCAAACACCGGGAAATTAAATGATCCATTAATACTCTGGTCTAACATTCAAGTCATCTTATGCCGAGTATGTCCTTCATAGAGCAGGCTGTATTTTCAAGAACAGCCAGCTTATACATTGCACTTACACCAGACCTCTGGAGTTTCACCAAAGGCAAACTGCACACAGTACCTCAGGCACAGCACAGCAGTGAGAGCCATGCAATGCGATGACTTTCATTTGCATCGACATACGACTGTGGCTTTGTTTACCAGCTCTGCTCTGTGAATCACGATAAGCGCACATAGCTAAAAACAGCAGGATTAGATGTGCCTCTCTTCCACATGGAAACAAGGCTTCTCACCTGTTTTTGTGTTTGCTTGTTTATGCATATAGAACCAAGTGTAATATAATTTGTCCTTGAGAGGAACTGCATCACACATCTTGTATTTTGTAAGAGTTGGTAAGCTTCAGTTGATTATGTGAAAATAAGCATAAAACCCCACAAGATGGGACGTTTCACCCCTGACTGTGAATGTCACGGATAAGAATTATAACTCTATGATAACACCCAGAGATTTTCTTTGTCCTCCACTGAGGATATATTGATTGAGAGAGTGTGAAAACCCAGAGTTTTCCCTATATCTCCAATTAAAGGACATAATTAAGTGTCTGTGATAAATAACTGGCCGGATTGATTCTGGGTCACCAGAGGGGTTTTGTTATTTTTTTGGACACCCATGTTGGCAGGCCTCCAATAGCAGGGAACATATAAACAGGCTTATACAGTCCAGTTTCACAGCAAGTGTTCAGAAAAGTCTCCAATGCACTAAGCATATTAACTAATCCTTTTATATACCTGCATTCAGTCTTAAAATACAGAGAAAAGTGAACAATAGGGCTCAGAGAGACCCAACAGAGAGTTCACAAGTGAAGAGTCAATTCAAATGTATTTGTGTAGCTCTTAATAAGTCATAACCCTCATAGTGGAAGAAATGTATTTGACGTTAGAATAAATTGGCGGCACTGTAGATAAATCATATCATAATATGTAAATTTAATTGGATAACAATTTAAATTAAAACACTTCTCAGGATGTATGTATGATGGTCACAAAGACCAAACAACAAACTTTCAGCAAATTATATACAAAAACCCAATTTAAGAACATAGTCAACATGATCTTTGTAGGAAAGTGCATTAAGTATTTGAGTTTAAGATCCATGTGCTACATCTCTTTTTAGTTTGTGACTGAGTGATGTTTTACAGGGAAATGACAGATCAACTATAATACAATATATATAATATAATATAATTACCGGATTCAAGTGTTGTACAGCATCAGAGACATAGTCTGGTCTCAAAATTGCTATTATTAATATTAACTTCTAACCACAGTGAAATACACCTTTATGTTGAGATCATTAAAGTGTTAAGGAGACTTTAACACAATATGTGGGCATCCTAAGTTATTTCCATTAGTTGTTGCAATGAGTTCTGGTTTACCTCTGACACTAAGGAACACTTGGGTGTTTTGTGTCACTGTTATTGGTTTATTTGACCCTCTCTATATATAAAGAACAATAGAATTAACCACGTTTTGCCTCAGGATGTCTCAGCTTGGTGTCAGTTTTTGCAGCATTACTAACTTAATTTGCTTGTCATAACAAATTTGCATTATTCCCATTTGTGTCACCAGAAATTTGTTTCTCCTTTTTCTTTTTTCTCTGTGTTATCAATGCTCTTTACTCATCTGTTTTCTAATTACAATCTGCCTACTTTGTTCCCAAACATTTGAGTAGAATAAGACTAGTGGGCAAAAATGATGGCCTACAGTTACTCAAAAGAAAACATTTGAGATTATACTTTCAAACAAAGTAGGAAGCAATCCTGTCAAGCATTCTGTGTATTCTGTCTTGGTTAGAAAGACAAATGTGTTGGCATGTAAACAGCAGTGCTTTAAGTGGGCCCTTCATTGTTCACCTAACAACACTACAGGGGACTCAAGTGAAGCCTGAAGAGGTATTAGGGTTCAGGCAGTACACCGTGTTTAGCTCTTTCTTTGTGGTTTTCTCCAAATCTGCTTATGCTGCTGTGTACACAAATGAAATTCAAGAAGCTTTGGAAACTGAATTTAACAGATATAAAGGCAAACATATCTTTCCATTGAAGTGAAATTTAAATAATCTGCTTTTTGTTGAGTGTTGTTTTGATGCAATGAACTTCTCTTGTCATATAAGAAGAAGAATACATGCAGAAAAAACGTTGTAAAGAAGGAAGTATTTTAGTTTTGTTTATGTCAAATTGCTTGTGTTAGAGGCAGTAATCCTTGAGATGCCAACCATTCATCAATTTTTTGCACTTAACCATTTCTTTAAGGTCACGTTGGGGGCTGCAGTATTTTCCAGCATGCACTGAGTGAAAAGAATACAAACACATCTGGTTGCTACTCTAATACATTCACACTCACACTGCCAAATCACCTGACTTACATGTATTTGGTCTGTGGGAGGAAGCCAGAACAGCGTGCGGAAACTCACCCCTTGCAGAGAAGTGACACTATGAAAGCCATTGATCAATAGATCAGTCTTACTGCAATAGTTCATGAGAATCTGACACTTATGTTGCTTTGCTCTTATTAGAAAAGAAAAATAATATTCTAGTTTTTACCAGGGATGGAAAGAGTACTAGAACATGTTACATGTGTATGTGTCTGTGTTTTTAAATACATTTTACTTAAGTACAAGCAAAATTATTTAAAATATGTACCTTGAGTAAACATTATTGCATTACATTTTTGGGAAAGGGTGGGTGACAGAGGCTAAAGAAAAAAATGCATATGATGCTGATGTTATATGATATTAGTATTAAATTAAAGAACACAGTTACACAGGCTATGAAATCAAGAACATTAACATGTCAACATATACACACCAGATCGCAGAGCCCCTATGTCCAAACTAAAAATATTGCTTTTCTATATACAGCAGTGTACAACATATTCTCAGTTATAAATATACAAGTGCCTTCAGCGTAGCCTTACTAGATTAACCAAGATAGTGCACAAAACTAAAGACAATTAAATAAAATAGACCAACAATAAATAAAAAGAACTATGATCACTGCAGCAGGTGAAATAAGCAAAATTAGCCTACATAAATTAAATAACCTGACACTTCTTATATAATTAATAACAGAATAAAATAAAACCAAGTTAGACAACACAGAGATGTATGGACAATATAACTCCACAGCAGCTACAGCCATAAACACACACATTAGTACAAAGAGAGCTGCACTATTTTTACACAACGTGTAGTGCACACACACATAAACACAATGCTATGTTAGCATTTTCCCATCGAGATAAGTTTGTGTTTAAGTGAGTTTGTTGTTGTACTCCCCTGTCCGAACAATATTCAGCCTTGAGCACTGCAGAGTCCTCCACAATCTGCTCTAGGTTCACCTTCTTTGCATGATCACTCTCAGAACATAATATAACCAGTCAAGTCAGTAAACGTAGACGTCACTGGTGGAGGATCCTCTAAGAGCATATTAGCATTTAGGATGTTAGCCAGATCCAGCGTGCACCTGTCGGTCATGGAACATCATGAATTTAGTGTGCTTACCGGGTGGTGCATTAAATCACTGCATAATTAAGGTAGATGTTATTACAATACTTGAGATAAAATACTTAAATTAATTATAATCTTTTTTAAAATACTGAATAAACAGTAGGGGAGAGTGGGGTAAGTAGTGCCAATTTTTACTTAAAGTGCCTTTAAAGCAAGGGGATTACAGTAATGCCTCCAACTAAAATATGTACATATAGTTTAGGATGTTGTGCATC
>JAVQJL010090122.1:0-13280 GCA_036024295.1 Nannoperca obscura | reverse complement strand
CCCCCCCCCCCCCCCCCCCCCCCCCCCAATCGGGAATCTACTTGTATAACGAAGTAACACCTGAGGCCCTGCTGACCCCTCGTTTTCTCTCCACTATCTAATAAAAGCAACACATTTTCAATCAAAAGACCCTCCACCGGGATATTTATATTTTCTTTGGACCCTCCTCTTGACTTGTTAATTAAATAAAACTGGACCCCCCCCCACCCATTTAAACATTTATTACAAATAAAGATCAGCCACACCAACAGTCAGGAGAACCAGACTCTGAGCACCAGCCATGAGGATTTAAACCCATGAGATGGTTCATGAGTGGTTCATCTCAAGGTCCAGTCTCCCCTCCCCCCCTTCTGATCACAATCAATAACTGCCTCTGTGGCACACTCACGTCGGTGAACTGGGGCCTCTTTGATCCATCGCTCTTGTGCTGCAGGAACTTCTCTTCCTCTGGCGGGACTCTGCAACAGACAAAGAGCAACTTCAGCTTCCAGTCAAACGAACACAGCTGGTTCACCGTGAGCTCCCACAGAGCACGTACCCCCCCTCCACAGCCACAGCAGCGTCCTGGTGCTGGGATCCATTCGAGAGCTTCTGCAGTTCCATATTTATGACGGGAACATTGGACGGATGAGAATTTAAAAGAAGGAGAAGTCACTGAAAGACCTGAAACTGAGAAACAAAACACAAAACAGCTTAGAATCCACCTCAGTGCTGCAAGAACAATGTTCTTTATAGAAATACTGGCTGGTCACATGCTAGCGTGCTGTAGCCGGCTAGCCATTAGCAGCATGGCCCCCGGGGATCCAGAGTGAAATCATTATAATAACAAAGTTGATTTATTTACAGACACACGGTGACTTTTTATTATTAATGACAGAATAAATTGAAGGTTGCAGAACATGTGACACCAGCTCAGGACCAACTCAGCAGCAAAACAACAACAACAACAACAATCAGAAACTCAAGGAGGAGAGAGACATAATATGATAGAAATAACAAAAGGAAAGAGAAACACAACGATAACAAAGTGAATGCAGAGCAAACGTATGTCCCGTACGCCCGTTGTTATGTTTGGCCTCCAGGCTCCCACAGTTCCACAGTTCTGGTTAATGTGCAGTCTTCATTGTTCTGGTGGCGGCTGCAACAACCTGGTTGTTTTAAAGGTTTCCTCTGTTTCCTCCTGTAGGATGCAGGAGTGTGAAGTCTGTCTGATAGCTGTAGTTTATATTCCTGATGCCCGATGATAAACGTAACAGCGTGTGGTTAAGAGCAAAATGCCAAAGTGATGTCGGGCGATAAAGCAGCTTCTTCTGTGATCTGAGCAGCTCTGTTCATTCTGCTCGTCTCTGTTAAACAGCACCAACCAGCAGGTGAGCCGCTCTCACCATCTTCTACTGAGGCATCACCTCAAGTCAAGACTGTTCAGACAAAGTTTGACATGGTTCTGGTATCTGCCCCCGGGCCCCCAGACTCTTATGGGGCCCCGTGAGCCCCTGGTTTACTCCACTCGAGCCCCCGAGGAGCAGGAACAGTCTGAGTGTTGCCTCTTTACTCTCAGGATTTCACATTCAGAAAGTTGCAGTAATGGTTCTTTTCTGTGTGCAAGGGGCCCCAACAGGAAGTCAGCAGCTCGAGAGAACGCCTCTAACGGGCTCTCCCGAGGCTCGGCTGGAGGGGGAAGCATCGCACTTTCCTGGAACAGCTCCGGGTTCAGCTGGAGAAAAGGAAAGTGGTGCCACGACTTCCATAAGCTGCCGGACGCTCTCCAACAAACACAAGCGCTTGGTGGGTGTTACAGCCGCCTCCGTGTGAGATCAGTACAGTGGAAACTTGAAATAACAATTTCAATTTTAAAAAACTACAAAAGAAATCTACAACTGATTGCAAAAAGTGTAGCTCAGCTCAGGATCGCGGCTAGCAGCTGATCTTTAAGCCGGCCCACATCAGCTGATGGCTCAGCTGATTCCCTGCTGTGCACCCGTTGGTACGTTTCATCCAGGGCGCCTTGTTTAAGCTACACCTGCTTTGCAACCCACCTCCACCCCAGCTCCTCCTTTTCACACTGTCATGCAGCTGGGGGGGGTTAGAGTTAGTACAAACATTGGACTTGTGGACGAGCTGAAAGACACTAAAAGAACCTGAACATGTCGTCGTTTAATGCATCGCTAATATAAAATACGACGTGTACAGCTGCATGTTGAGTTGTTGCAGCTGAATAATGAGAACAATCGAAAGGCAACGTGGCTCCGCAGATAACAGGGAGGAGCTGTGGATATCTCCTCCCTGCAGGCCTCGCTAACAGCACACAGTGATAACAACTGAGATTGCCCCCCCCCTGTTCAAACAAGGCCGAGCTGGTCCCTCAGACATTGACTTTTGTACAGTAGTCGTCACATGGACTGTATTTGTAAATACTGTCCCTCTGCAGAGACAGACGTCCATGCTGCCAGCTGCTGCTCTGACTTTATGACAAACAGCTGGATTTATTACGGCGTCGTCCCGGCAGCACAGTTACCTTCACCTACGAGCTGAAAAGCATCCGTATAAATAGAAACGTGACGCTGTATGTTGGTAATTAGATCAGGATCAGCTTCTGTCTGTCTGCTCAGAGGCTGTCGGCCACTCTGAGGTCAGTGAGACAAGCGAGTGTCTCAGAAAGACACGATTCAGCCCGATGGACACCTCACCTGACACTATCTGACTTATTGTGATGCAGGTGCAGCCACCCATCCTGTGAGCCAATCAGGTGCAAGAGTTTCTTGGCAGTGCTTTTTGGCCAAAGACACATTTACTGTAAACAGAAACGTCTATTTATGACTTTCTTTCTGTGGGTTCGAGCAGTTATTTAAAAAGCAACAGTAAAAATCGTTTTCACAACTTTACAACACAGCGTCCATCGAGCCAGCTGCTCAGTGAAGCACTGAAGAGATGCTACACAAGTGTAAGAAACCAGGCACAGGAGCTGGAAACAGCTGGCCTGCTGTCCAAAGTTCACAATCGCAGCTCCCAACACCTCCAAAGCTCCCTGATCACCATCGTTATCTGTATCTGAGCACAAACACAGATGTCCAAGTTACACTTTCTGTTTGTGACACAATCACTTTTCTCCCAGATTAGTTGGGTTTAATGTAATCATCTTTAAAAGCACTCACAGGCTGCTGCACAGCCACAGAGCAAGCAGACGTATAGTGTACAGTATGTGCCTGAATGAGGCCCTGCCCTGTTCTCCAGCTTATGTAACACTAACACTTTTTATTTTTTTCAAATGTTTTAGTTCTTTTTTTTAAATGAACTTCTCTCTGAGTTCATGAAGCAGCAGCAGCAGGTGACGCTTCAACAGCAGCAAAACTCTAAACCTTTAGTTTTTACATGTATGTGTTGTAGTCGATGCATTAAATCACACATTTCACATCAGCTTTAACAACAAATATGTGCAAAACATGTGTCCATCAAATGTAAAATCTGGACAAAGAAAAAAGCCATAAAAGAGTAAAAATAACAGGAAAAAGTTTCTTAACACTGCAGACGACCCCCGACTTTGTGTTTAAATTCCTCTACAGTTAAATCCCTCGTGTTTACTGTAAATAAAAGTGCAACAGTTAACGGCTCGGTCACATCGGGAACACAGCTGCAGACACTTTAATGAGCCTGATAAACCTCACTCCTCCTGATGCAGCCGACCCACGTGGCAGCTGCAGCTCCACCAGGACAACCAGAGGGGGGTGACTTACCTCCAGAAGCAGAGAGGAGGGGGGGCACCTGGGTGGTGAGGTCCCAGGATCAGAGGTGCAGCTCGGGGCCGGCAGGACGGTAACACTGGCCTGTTTTTTGGAGCCCAGAAGAAGAAGAAGAAGAAGCAGCAGCAGCAGCAGCACAGAGCGTCTCGGGGAGAGGTCGGGGGGGAGGGTTGAGCAACTCTGGTAGCAGGCAGGGAGGGAGGGGGGTGGGGGGGCAGCGGCTGAAAATGACGGTTTCATGTTTCATGTGATGTCACATGTAGAAGCACTCCTCTTCCTCTCCAAAAAAAAGAATGAAAGAAAGAAATTAGGAGTTTCTCTCGGTGCCACTGGAGAAGGGTGGTTGTTTAGGGGATCCACAGGGCTCCTCTGACTCCTCATACACACTACACCTCATACACACTATACACCTCCTACACACTATACACCTCATACACACTATACACCTCATACACACTACACCTCATACACACTATACACCTCATACACACTATACACCTCATACACACTATACACCTCCTACACACTATACACCTCATACACACTATACACCTCATACACACTATACACCTCATACACACCACACCTCATACACACCACACCTCATACACACTATACACCTCATACACACTATACACCTCATACACACACCACACCTCATACACACTACACACCTCCTACACACTATACACCTCATACACACTACACCTCATACACACTATACACCTCACGCACACTATACACCTCACACATACTATACACCTCATACACACTACACCTCATACACAATACACACCTCATACACAATACACACCTCATACACACTATACCTCATACACACTATAGCTCATACACACTATAGCTCATACACACTACACACCTCATACACACTATACCTCATACACACCTCATACACACTACACCTCATACACACTATACACCTCATACACACCACACCTCATACAGACTATACCTCAAACACTATACCTCATATACATTTCACACCTCATAAACACTATACCTCATACACACTACACCTCATATACATTACACACCTCATACAGACTATACCTCATACACACTACACCTCATACACACTACACCTCATATACATTACACACCTCATACACACTATACCTCATAAACACTATACCTCATACACACTATACCTCATACACACCACACCTCATACACACTATACACCATACACACTATACACCTCAAACACACCACACCTCATACACACTATACACCTCACACACACTATACACCTCACACACACTATACACCTCATACACACTTCACTTCATACACACTACACCTCATACACACTACACCTCATACACACTACACCTCATACACAATACATACCTCATACACACTACACTCCTCATACACACTACACACCTCATACACACTACACACCTCATACACACTATACCTCATACACACCTCATACAGACTATACCTCATACACACTAAACCTCATACACACTACACCTCATACACACTATACACCTCATACACACTATACACCTCATACACACTATACACCTCATACACACTATACACCTCATACACACTATACACCTCATACACACCACACCTCATACAGACTATACCTCATACACACTATACACCTCATACACACTACAGCTCATATACATTACACACCTCATACAGACTATACCTCATAAACACTATACCTCATATACATTACACACCTCATAAACACTATACCTCATACACACTACACCTCATATACATTACACACCTCATACAGACTACCTCATACACACTACACTCCTCATACACACTATACCTCATACACACTATACACCTCATACACACTACACCTCATACACACTATACACCTCATACACAGTACAGCACATGGCTGAGTAAGAGCCTGCAGCTCCTGCAGTGGATCAATGGAAGGTAAACACGTTGGAAAGTGTCTGGAACAACACGTGGTCCGGGATGCACACATTCCCGTGGTTATTCTGGGGAAGTGTTTCCACACAAGAACACGGTCTCAGCTGAAGCCCGGTGCTGATTTGCTCCATTAATTTTGTGTGTGTGCGTGGAAAATGTCCTTTTGGCGTGATCCGAATGAGCTGTGGACTAAGTGAACTGAACCCTGGATAAAGAAGACATATAATAGATGGTAGAGTTGTAAAGTAACGGTTTCTCAGGTTTATTAAGCAAGAACACATTTAAAGGTACCTTTTTACTAATCAATATATCTGAGTTCTGTTGAGCAGCTGGGAGATAAATCTAAATGAACGTTTCAATGTTTCAAACCTTTAAAAGATCAAAGTAATTTAATATTTTTCTTCCATAACGTTGGGTCACTACATTTCCCATAATGCAAGTCACTAGTCTTTTAAGCCCCTCCTCCTTTCACATCATTAACATATCTGTTCTGCTGATGTTATGAACTTGTGATCAAACAGCTGCTGTATTTCCACGTCCAGCAGTTCCATGAATCTAAGTTTGACTGATTAAGACAGAGGCCAGAACCAGGTGCAGAACCATGAGCAGGACCAGAACCAGGAGTAGAACCTGGAGCAGGACCAGGACCAAGACCAAGAGCAGCATCAGGAGAAAGAGGCTAGAACCAGGACCAGAGAACAGAGACCAAAAACAGGAGCAGAACCAGAACCATGAGCAGGACCAGGACCAGGAACAGCACCAGGAGACAGAGGCCAGAACCAGGAGCATCATCTCCTCTGCCTCGACCGGTTGGCTGAGAGAAAGAATAAAACATTACTGAATATGACAAATAAGTATTTTGACGTAGACACACCCCTGCACGCACACACACACACACTTGAACATCAACATATCAACAGAGAAGATAGCAGCTCTGCAGCTAGCATAGCTAACAGAGAAGGAAAGAAGAAAGCAGCTCTGCAGGTAGCATAGCTAACAGAGAAGGAGAGAAGATAGCAGCTCTGTAGATAACATGGCTAACAGAGAAGGAAAGATAGCAGCTCTGCAAGTAGCATAGCTAACAGAGAAGATAGCAGCCCTGCAGCTAGCATGGCTAACAGAGAAGGAGAGAAGATAGCAGCTCTGCAGGTAGCATGGCTAACAGAGAAGATAGCAGCCAGCAGCTAGCATAGCTAACAAAGAAGATGGCAGCTCTGCAGCTAACACGGCTAACAGAGCAAATAGCAGCCCTGCAGCTAGCACGGCTAACAGAGAAGATAGCAACCCTCACTGAAATGGAAACACATTTCCCAGCTCAGTGCGTTCATGTCACTTTGCAGTTGATCTTTGCTGTGGAACAGTTGGTCCTCAGAGGATGAACCTTTCCTCTCCCTCCATGACCTCATGCTGACGGACACTGCTGTCGTCCTCCACAGACAGACGGTAAAACCAGCAGCTGCAACAGTTAGTAACAGTAAACAAAGCTTCATTGTGATGTAGACATGAATCATGATGGCTCCGAGGTTTCTTTTATATCTTTATTGTCGTTGTAATCAGCTGTTACAACGAAATGTTAGTGCAGCTCCATCAGTGGTAAACAAAAACAAACACAAATGACCACGACTCTCGTGTATGAACATGAATAGAACAAAATGAAATGCACAGTAAACTGCACACACTCCAGTGAAATATTGCACTTTGCACGAGTTATTGCACAGTTCAGTGTTTCTCAACCTGGTGTCTGTGGACCCCTAAGGGTGCGTGACTGTACTGCAGAGGGTCCACGGATAATTTTTCTAACAATAATAAGTATGTTGACCTTGTGAATTTTGCCGACATAATCATTTCCCTTAATGCAGTGATCGTACAAACAGAGATCAGCAAGTGTCTCAACGTTTATGTCTTTATTTTATTCATGTTTCTCCTTCGTCTCACAGACAAACACGGTGCTTCTCACTGCACGCCTCCTCTGAGTGGACGTATTAATAGATACTGTGCTGCCAGGATTAGTGGGAGAGAGCGGCAGCCTCTCACCTGGACCAACATGAGGGACTGCACACACGCACACACACACGCACGCACACACACACACACACACACGCTGCTTTAGAAAGTGTATGATGTTGGATCCAGATACTTTCTTATAGTGAATACCAATGTTATCGTGGTCTTTCACAACATGTCAGATGACACAGGTTCAAATCCCTGACTGACTCACAAACCAACAAAACACAACATCCTCTCTTCTCTTAGTGACTGCAGGAAAAAGACAGTCCTGATCTTCAGCAACACTTAGTTCTTCTTCTCTGCTGCTCAAGAGATAAACCCAAGCTAACCCCGGAGCTCAAGCTCAACACAGACCGCTGCTACATGCAGGTTTACAACCCAAATAACACAGAACTTTCTAGGTTTTTGTCCCTAAAAAACAAACAAATAAATAAACGTGATGTTTGTCACACACAGGAAAGACACCATTTCACTCTGGAAAGCCTCCAACTGGCCTCCGGTGCCTTCCTATCTGAAATCAATTATCCCAGATACCAATCGCTCTGAAGAGTCTCCAGCCGATAACTTATACCTCCTCATCTGTTAGACCTTCCTAATTAGCCTACATGCTAGCCAGTATGCTACATGCACACACACACACACACACACACACACACACATACATGAAGGCCCAGCATGTAGTATTTTATAACAGTGTTTTAATGCACACAGGGTGCAATAATGTTGCAGGAGGATGGATCACGAGCCTCAGCTTTACACAACCTTTCGGCCTCTTTCAGATTATTTTTTTGTTGTTTTGTTTTCATTAATCAATCAATCAATCAATCAACCAGTCAACCAATCAATCAATCGTTGCTCTCATCAGCCAGCAGCCTGCAGTAGATTCAATAATAAGAACACATGACAGGATCCAGTCCTGTGATGTCTATGATCAATGAACCTATTGGAAACACGTGTCCGTCCTCTTCTGGTGTCACGGGGGAATATTTCATTTTTCATTTCACTGTTGATCAATAGTTGATGGAACTCTGAAGCCAGCGTTATTAATTAATCCGCTACTGTATTAGCTCTCTGATGACAATGACACACGTGTCTCGGCCAATCAGCGCCGCGATTCTCCCGCTTGTCAAGATCCAATTAGCACTGACGTCGTTAAGCCGCTTACCGGCAGCAGGTGAATGGAGGAGGAAGAGGCCCGAGGAAGAAGATGAGGAAGACGTGTTTACGTGAGACGAGAGTGCAGGCAGCAGCATGACGACGTGCACCTGCAGCAAGTAGAAGACACGACGGACACGCCACGAGCCTGCAGGTGAAGTCTGGACTCTGTCTGATTGATCCACGCACCCGGGATGGAGTGCAGCGGCCAGGTAACTGCTTCCTGATCAATACATGACGACGTTATTGACCGAGCAACTGTGTGGAAAAGAGGCGTGAATAGTGTGTGGAGACAGTGGAGGAGCTACACGCACACACACACACACACACACACGCAGACATTCAGCACCCCGGACAGCTCTCATAATACCTCTACAGTATATTACAATAATGTAATATTCTTATTCTACACATACGCGTGTGCTTTATAGTGTTTTTGCTGCTTTACATAAGGCGTCTGCAAACTTTGCTGCTTTAAATTAACAGTCAGTTACAGTTATTAAAGATTTACTAACTACCAACATGTTTCTGTCTCACCACCACCAACCACCAACTGCAGCAATATCTTTATCTAAAAGTCCTGCATTTGAAAATGTAGACGTATTATCAGCAAAATGTACTTAAATTATCAAAAGTAAAAGCACTCATAAGAACCAGTCAGTGTTATTTTACTGTATTGTTTATTGCTGCTGTAGTTTGTCAAGGTGAAGCTAATTTTAAGTGCTTTATGTTGTGTAATTTATGTATAAACCACGTGTAATTGTCACCAACAGCACCTCTGCAGCAACATCTTTGTCTTAAAGTCCTGCATTTGAAAATGTACTTCAGTGAAGAAGCATCATCAGCTAAATTAACTTAAATTATGAAAAGTAAAAGCACTCATAAGCTTGTTTACTGCTGGTGTTTGTGAAGGTGAAGCTCGTTTTAAGTACTTCATGTGTTGTAATTTCATGTTTAACTACTTTATGTTTACTTCCTGTTGGAGTTGTGTGGGATGTCTTTGATTTTTCAGAGCGAACTGTAAGAAAATGAAGATTTTAACTGTGTTTCTCTGTCATGCCAACAGGTGACACCCCAGCTGATGATGGCTGTGGGGACAGCTGTGATTGGTTCTCTGCAGTTTGGCTACAACACTGGTGTCATCAACGCTCCTCAAAACGTGAGTAAAAAACAAAAGAAATGTGTGAAAGACATGTGAGAGAACAATATAATTTATGATGCACTTGTAAATCAAACAAAGACAAATGGATGTAGCACATTGCACGCACAAAGGGATGCTTACACATACATTATTCAGTTTCAAAGGATGTATAAAATATCATGCTTCACTGGAAGAACAACATCAAACATAAACAGTAAAGACAAGTGAAGACAGTAACAATGCTGCTCTATCTACACAGTTCAGAATCAAATAAAGGCTTTTAGACAGGACGGAGAGGAGAACCCTTGTCTAACAATGTTGCATGACACCGGTTTGAATCTGTCCAGGGACTTTATGCATGTTAACTTAAGTCTCCGAGTCAGCTGGCAGCCTGTGAGCCTCTCAGCTGCCCCTAAGGGTGGTCTGACAGAAACCTGAAATGACAGGAAGCAGGTTAATCAGATAATGCAGCGGTTTGTTGGAGGCATTAAGGATTAAGAGGCTCAAGGATTGCAGGCAAGTTAAAGATGCTGTGCTTAGATTTTAGAGCGTGACACAGATCTTCTATTTGTGCAACACACTTGTTCAATGTGAGGTGGTACATCGTACTTACTACACAAGGCTCGGGTGTCAAAGAGCTATGACTGACAGGTGTCAGCAATCCCCGGAAAACCAGGTACATGTTCTGGCTTTGTCCATCCCTACTCTTGGGAGTAGGGATCCCTACTTGGGACTTGACAATCTTGACTTGGGACTTGACCTGGGACTTTACAGTCTTGACCTGGGACTTGACTTGAGACTTGACTGTCTTGACTTGGGACTTGACAGTCTTGACTTGAGACTTGACCTGGGACTTTACAGTCTTGACTTGGGACTTGACTTGAGACTTGACTGTCTTGACTTGGGACTTGACTTGAGAATTGACTGTCTTGACTTGGGACTTGACCTTGGACTTTACAGTCTTGACTTGGGACTTGACAGTCTTTACCTGGGACTTGACTTGAGACTTGACTGTCTTGACTTGAGACTTGACTGTCTTGACTTGGGACTTGACCTGGGACTTTACAGTCTTGACTTGGGATTTGCCTGTTTTGACCTGGGACTTGACCTGGGACTTGACTTGGGACTTGACCTGGGACTTGCCTGGGACTTTACAGTCTTGACTTGGAACTTGACTTGGGACTTGACTTGGAACTTGACCTGGGCCTTGACAGTCTTTACTTGGGACTTGACAGTCTTGACTTGGGACTTGACAGTCTTGACAGTCTTGACTTGGGACTTGACTGTCTTGACTTGGGACTTGACTTGGGACTTGACAGTCTTTACTTGGGACTTGACAGTCTTTACTTGGGACTTTACAGTCTTGACTTGGAACTTGACTTGGGACTTGACTTGGAACTTGACTTGGGACTTGACAGTCTTTACTTGGGACTTGACAGTCTTGACTTGGGACTTGACAGTCTTGACTTGGGACTTGACTTGGGACTTGACAGTCTTGACTTGGGACTTGACAGTCTTGACTTGGGACTTGACTGTCTTGACTTGGGACTTGACTTGGGACTTGACAGTCTTGACTTGGAACTTGACAGTCTTGACTTGGGACTTGACAGTCTTGACTTGGGATTTGAGTGCAAAGATTTGAGACTTACTTGTGACTTGTGAAACAATAACGTGGTCCCACCTCTGCCAGCAGCTCTGTGAGTCTGTACTTGGACACAGCAAAGCTTTGAGCTAAATGCTAACATCAACATGCTAACATGCTCACAATGTTTACATGCTGGTGTTAAGCATAATGTTAAGTTAGCATGCTAGCCTCAAATAAGCACTTATTGTATTACTTGACTAAAGTTTTGAACAGTGGAGGATTCATCCTCTGAGGCCCATGAATGTCTGTACCTAATGTTTCAGCAAGCCATCGAATAGTTGTTGAGAAGTTTCCCTCTGAACACAACCCTGATGATGGTGCCAAAGGAAGTCAAGAGTTATTTTTATTATCATTATTATTATTATTATTATTATTATTATTATTATTATTATATTTCAGTCTGGTTTAAAGAGAGCCACGTCATGAAGCTTTATCTGTCTTTATTCCTGTTCCACCTGCCGTGTGTTGTTTTGTGGTTTAGACCATTGAGAGGTTCTACAACGAGACGTGGATCAGCAGGTTTTCAGAGCCCATCTCTGCTGGCACTTTAACCGCTCTGTGGTCGCTCTCCGTGGCCATCTTCTCTGTGGGAGGAATGCTTGGCTCCTTCTCCGTCGGCCTCTTCGTCAACCGCTTCGGAAGGTGAAACTCGTCCTGCTTCCCACAACATCACTAATCACACCTTCCCTTCAAAATCTGACCAAATGTCTGAATATAAGTGCTCTTCTGATCTCTAAAGGAGGAACTCCATGCTCATGGCCAATGTGCTCGTCTTTATTGCTGCTGCGTTTATGGGCTTCTCCAAGATTGCTGGTTCCTTTGAGATGGTCATCATTGGACGCTTCGTAGTGGGTCTCTACTCCGGCCTGTCCACCGGCTTCGTGCCCATTTATGTTGAGGAAATCTCCCCCATATCTCTCCGAGGAGCAATGGGCACTCTGCATCAGCTGGGTGTCGTGATCGGTATTCTCATGGCACAGGTGAGGTTCTTCCCTCTTGACTCCACCTTCAGTAGCTTTAGAACCTCCATATATCCATTACTCTCTACCTGTTCCTGTCTCCAGCCCTCCGCTCCCTCCTTCCAGACCAGGTTGTTTTTCCTTCTCCCAAGACCAGCAGTCCTCGAACCACCCTCCAGATGCCCCCACCCGTCTACCAGTTACCCGTCTACTAGATACCTATCTACCAGTTACCTGTCTACCAGTTACCGGTCTACCAATTACCCATCTACCAGTTACCCGTCTACCAGTTACCTGTCTACCAGTTACCGGTCTACCAATTACCTGTCTACCAGTTACCCGTCTACCAGTTACCTGTCTACCAGTTACCTGTCTACCTGTTACCTGTCTACCAGTTACCTGTCTACCAGTTACCCGTCTACCAGTTACCCGTCTACCTGTTACCTGTCTACCAGTTACCTGTCTACCAGTTACCCGTCTACCAATTACCCGTCTACCAGTTACTTATCTACCAGTTACCCGTCTACCAATCACCCATCTACCAGTTACCTGTCTACCAATTACCCATCTACCAGTTACTCGTCAACCAATTACCCGTCTACCAATGACCCGTCTACCAGTTACCTGTCTACCAGTTACCTGTCTACCTGTTACCCGTGTACCAGTTACCTGTCTACCAGTTACCCGTCTACCAATTACCC
>JAVQJL010090116.1:0-23319 GCA_036024295.1 Nannoperca obscura | reverse complement strand
CCCCCCCCCCCCCCCCAGAGAGAGAGAGATGGTAAAGAAAGAAAAAAAACTTATCAGCGGTTAGCCCTCCTTCATTTTATTTCATTTATGAATTACAAGGAAAGATGCCATTATATATTATTAATTCTCTGCTGTTGCTTTGGCTCTGGCTGCTGCAGCGGTGAGCTGCGGATGTCGGCGGCGGTGTAATTACGTTCTAGCCGGGCAGCCATCCGTTTCCTTTCAAAAATTTACAGGATTCTTAATCACGTTGCTCATTTGGGTGCACGGTGGCGGGGATGGCGAAACACAAACAGGGGCACGTCTGTTTGCACGGGAACACCTGCTTAGCATTGATAGCAGATGTCAGTCAGTGAACTGAACAAAAAAAAGTGCAGGGAGGGGAGGGGGTGGAATTAAAAATGCAAGCATCACCAACTTCTTATTATTTACTTACTCCAAAAATGAACTACTGGAATGGGAGAAGGAAAATCCTGGCAAACGCTGGGGAAGCTGGGCCTTGTAATTGTGCTGCTGCCTCCCGCCTTAACTCCTCCACTTCCTTCTTCTCTTCTCCTTCCTGTCCATCTCTTTCCCTCTTTCAGAAACCCAAATAAGTAGTGAGGATCAAGAGGTATTTTTTAACCTCTTCTCCTTCCGTTCCCCCCACTTTTTTCTCTCTCATTCCCCTGGACATATCGAGCGCTGGAGTCTTATATTTCTATCCGTTTGCATCAGTCTTTGCTGCATTATTCATTTGCATTATAGCGCTGGATGGTAATTAAATCTTGCCTGGGATGCCGTTGTATTTAAATGGAACGTGAATATTTTAGCGAGGGAAATGCAGAATGCTTAATCCCCCCCCCCCACACACACACACACACTCTCTCTCCCTGTTTTTGCCTTTTTAAAGCTCGACTATTGGCCAAGCTTTGAAACAGTTTTTTTGTTCCTTCTTAAAAATAATAGTGTTGAGTCAACAGCTGCATCGACAAACATATTTCAGCTGATGGGTTTGCCTGGACAGGGATATTTGATATCTCTGTGAGACACACACACACACAGCTTCCTCTTCTATGTGCATAAATATGGCATTTTAGATTATGTTATGTTATGTTATGTTATGGATGCAAAGAAAAATCTCAGACAAAATGGCCACTGAGGACCTTTACGTCACAAACAAACACACACACACACACACACACACACACACACACACACACACAGACCTTGATAGTAAAAGAGAGGAAGGAGGAGGGACAATGAATTAGAAAGGAAGAGACAGAAAGATAACAAGAGGAAAAAAGTGAGGACAGGGAAAAGAAGTGAGAGGGGGTGGAAGAGCTTAGTGACAGAAAAAGGAGAGGAAGGGTTAGATAGAGGAGAAAAGTAAGTAGGACTACATTTGAAAACATCTTGTTCTCTGGCCCTACTTCCACACTCAGATGGACAACAATGAAGTAAGCCTGTTAGGTTAAGTAAAGTCAGGACGCCTCCAACCTGTATCTGTGATAACATACAGATCTCAGGGCAACACGCTTAGGAATCACTGTTTACCTCGTTAACAGGTAGCATTTGTGAGCTGCAATCTGTCCCACTGCTGACCCGATGTGGGCTGAGGAACTATTTGGTTGTTTACCATTTTTTTTGTAATTTTCCTGTTGTTTCAGTGTGGATGGGGATCTTACCGCAAAATGACATGGCTTAGTGTGGAGTCTAAGTCTAAGATAAGCAATAGAGACACCCTGAGAAAGAAAGGATAAAACAGAGAGGGAGAGAGGGAGGGCAACCGGCCTTTGTCACAAACATAGTGAGAGAAAAAGAGGAACAATAGCGAGAATCCGAGTGAGAAAGATGAAGAAACAAATGAAAAAGACAGGAAAAAAAGAAAAAGAAAGACAGTGATAGAGAGACCCTGAGAACCAGATGACAGAACAGAGAGAGAGAGAGAGAGAGGTTGAGAAGCAAAGGGATGAGCTGTGCCTTTAATGCCCATCTGGCCCGGAGATGTAATAAAATTGACATATTGATTCCTTTGAATTTACGAATGCCTGTTTCATAAACTCCATTTCCAAAGCCGAGGCCTCTTTAGAGCCCTGTCATTTTTCCCCCAAATGGATCAATTATGTGCCCACGTAATCCTGTTACCTGAGAAACCCACGCATACTTCTCCCATTTGCAGCGCTTCACCGGGCGCACAGACTCGCATTATGTGCACATAAACAAACTCGAGGGTTTTTTGTGTGAGAGAGTGTGTGTGTGTGTCTTCACCCTCCCTCCTCTCATCCTAATATTAGCAATTGTCCCCCCCCCACCCCCAGTAGCATCGCATGAGTCCCTCCTGCAGGGTTTTAGGGAGGTCTTTCCCCTGTTTCTCTATGGCTTGTTTTTTTAAAGTCGAAGAAATCCCTTTTACCCCTATAAAGTGCAATTCTACCATCACTACATCAACACAAACATCACATCATATCCCTGTTTAAAGCCCCTGTTATGGATCCTCTTTACCTCTTACAAACAGATACCGTTACAACCTACAGGATGATTTTCTTTGAAGAATCCTCCCTCGTCTCCCAACTACGCCTTTAGTAATAAACTATGTAGTCTTTGCAGCACTACTCACAGGAGGCTATCTTCATATGCTACAAGATAAATACAGTTTTGTGGCTCTGAGTAGAGCAGCAAGACAAAAACTCTGCCAGTGGTTAGGGGTTCACTTACCAAATGTCACCTATGCTAAAAGTTATCCATGTCTATAAATTGGACTTTCTTTCTTAGTTTTTTTTCTTCTTTTCAACTTGTTTAAGGGATTTTCTGTATTCTGTATGCACTAGAATCAAGAAAGAAAAAAAAAGAAGGGTACTTAGAGAATACATGCAACAAGAAGATTTTTAGTGGAAACAGCCATTTTTTGTGCCTTACATGGTGAGTCAACTCTTCAGCTTCTACAGTGATTCCCAGAGCAGGCGCTCATGATTTAGTGGAGTCTATAAAATGGCCAGAATCACCAGTTGATTTCAAGAAATAACCAGAAACAGAACTAGAATTTGTCTCGGTGTTACTGGTGCAGAAAGGTGTCGACAACTTAAAGAGTTTCTGAACGGTGCTGGCGGTACGGGGATGGCTCACATTCATAACCAGGGTGAAAACAGAGGAGTCAGTATGGCTAGTGCCTGGGCGGTAATAGCATACAAGTGGTCACGGGTCAAACTGGTGCGAGTGTAAATGTTGGAGCAATACAGCGGGCTGTCAGGTGGAACGGAAATGTATGAAGAGCGACAGCAACACCGGGCACGGGAGCTCTTGCTGAGCCACTAGATATCTATTTTACTATCTCACATTGTTGTAAAACCAAGTGAGAGACAGAGAGGGAGGGAGAAGGGAGGGGAGGGAAAAAAAATCAGTCCTCGATCTTATTTTCCACACTCCGGCGAGCTACAAGCGGCTCAGTTACACTACACTTGCACCGAACAATCAGTCTGGCAAAGGTTCACAAAACGACGAAATACCTTGTCACTTACTGCCTGACCTGTTCAGCGGAGTGACTCGGAGGAGGAAAAGAAGAGGAAGAGGAAGGAAAAGGATGTAGAGGAGAGGGGGAGAAAAATCATGAAGGAGCTCTGCTGTGGATGACGTGCATTAAAGAGTTTAGACAAATTCCTTTATGTTCTTGTTTTATGTTCGTTGTTGTCGTAAACAAGTGACACATTTGTAAGACATTTACTCCTTTTCCACATTTTCCTCTTTTATTTCCCCTTAAAAAGCTTTAAATGTTGGAAAAAATCATATATATTCTGTATGTTTTTGTTGGAACTCTTCAAAAAGCTATATGATGTTCACATCATAGCCCGAGACTATCAAATGAAAATATTCTAGATGTTTTGCGAATCATTTTATACACATTTCCCCAAAATTCATCCTGACATATTTGGTATCTTTGGACAGTTGGGGCTCTCCACTAGAATTTAAATAAAAAAAATTACTCTGGTTTTGAACAATGCTTGGCTGGTCATTATGAGGTTATAGTATGTTGAGAGAAGTCTAGCACACTCAAAAACACCCTGATTTATTTGGATCATTGTTAGCAGTGGATTATCAGACCAAACTATGAACTAGCTAAACTGGTGCATGCCTGACTTTGAAAAAAGAAACCAAAAAACCTCAGGTTTTGTGATGACAGAATTCCAATGAATGCATCATTGCAACAAGCAGTTTGGATGGCAAAGGCAGGGGGTAGGAGGGGTGTAAAGTACATGGTTTGTCACATAACAGCCAAAGAAAGTAGGGGGACCTTTGAGGCTGAGTGAGAGAGGCGATTGTTAAAAAGTGAAGAGGAAAAGGGGGGTGGTGGTGTTGAGCTTAAGGGGCTGACAGGCAGCTGAGTTCTGCTCACTGGACTTAATCTAAGAGAAAAAGGGCCCAGTTATGATGAAAGGTCGACAGAGTATGTCTCAGCAAATTGGCTTTGCTTTTTTTTACCTTGAGCTGGCTGATGCTTCAGCCTAATGACCTACGGCCTGCTAGCTCAACCCTTTCTCCCACCTGTCCTGCCCTTTTTTCTCACATTTTGTCCCGTTGACAGAAGCATGCACATTTATGCTGCTTTGACACATTTCAAGATAGACAGATTAACAAGATATTGTAGATGAAACAGTCATTGGTGGAATTCCGAGAGAGCAGCGACCCAGTTGCGGTCAAGTTCAGAACATGATGGAACAGTTTGGTTCCATCTTGTTCCAGGCCTGACATTTCTCTAAGGCCAACTAAAATGATGGACAATGACAGGTAATTACTAGGGGCAGTGTACATGAGAGCTGGAGATCAACAGTATCTGTAAAGTTTCTGGAAACTCTGAGCGGTGCAGAGGACGGCGGCCAACATCCTGAGCGGCGGTTTTCGCTCCAATCGGAGTCAAATAGGAAAAAAGCACGCCATCGTAATTTTAATGTTGTATTTTCCCTAAGTTTACAACTCCAAGCTGCTGCAGCCCAATCTACAAGGCTGTCAATGAGAAAGTAAATCCTTTTTTTTATTATTCTTTTCTTTTTCACAAAAGCAAAAGAAGCATCGAGCAGTGGCAAAGTCGCATGCATGTTTTTACACCTGGATAAACCTCAGCTTCCTAATGACTCACGTCTTGGTGCTCGCAAGTGCCTGACTGTTTTTATCTCTGCGAAGGAAAAGATGCGTGTGTGATGCCCTTACATATCATTATTTAGTCTAGCTGTTGTGGGGGCACAGATGAACTCCAAAAGGGACGTTAACGAAGACGGAATACCAAATAACTTCAATATTTTCCAAACAGCTTCACCTGCACGCTGAGAAAGCAGGAAGGTGGGGGTGTGTGTGTGTGTGTGGGGGGGGGGGTTGGGAGTCTGTGTTGCAATCTCTCATGTTGCACAGACTCCTCGGCGCTCCCCCTTTATAAATTACCTCATCAGTGACTGAAATTAACACTGATTCTTGCAGGCAATTTCTCAATTTCCAATGCTAATTAGCTTTTTCTCTTTACTTTTAAATTCTGTAGCACCTGTTTAGGGGGAAGACATCTTAGGCAGTGCAGGCGCATTTAATCACAATTTTAATTAACCATCCCCGTAGATGTGAAAGAGAAGCAATTATAATGCAGATGAATGATGATTTTTCCACATTAAATTGTTTTGTTTCTTCGTTATGTTGATTGCATAAATACTGGCGCTGTTCAATTTTTATCTACTGTAATTTTGTAATTGTTTTGCAAAAAAAAAAAGAAAAAAAGGGAAAACCAGCAGCAGAAAGGGGTTTAGATAGACTGAGTTTGTCTGTTGACAAATTGTTTCATTTAGTTAACCCATTATTCGCCAGAGCGGCACGGAGAGGATTTGTCAGGAAGTGTCTTATTTGCTTTCTTTCCCCCAAAACAACTGTCATCAACCTCCTCGCCTGTCAATCATCCTGAGGTTTTAGGGCTTGCTGTTGGGGGAGATTACATTTGTCTCTTCTCTTTTGACCTTAACAAACTATTTAACCAAATGAAAGTCACCCCCTTTTTTTTCTCTGCCTCCCCTTTAACTACTGAGCATATAGTCGCAAATGAAAGCACAGATGGGTGCTACAGGAATGGACTCATAATCTTTATGTGCTCGTGAAAATATCATTGGGTTCGATGACGGCGCTTCCGACTGTGTTTATTGCTCCTTGTTCTCTGAAACTTCGCTTTTATGTTAATGTCAGAGTGACTGTTGCAGTAAAAACAAAAACACACCGCTGTGGCGCATTTCCTTAAAATGCTGCCGCACTTCTTCGGCTGTTAATGGGAGATGTTTTTCTGTATAAAAAAGCTTACGTTAGCTTTGAGTTGCAACTTTTCCTCAGAGTACCACGCCTATTAATTTGGAGATTGAGCCTGGTTACATTTGTGACATTATCCGAATTGACACTCATCTATCAGTCAGAAGTCCTGGGTAGAAAGTTCAAACTTTAAGTTACTAATAAATGGCTTTATTTAGAAAAATTGGACGGAATGCGAATATTGGTGACGAACCCAAGTTGAGGTTAAAACATTTTCAGAGGCTATTCTTTATTTTATTTCGTTCAGGATTGAGAAATTTAGTACATACAGTATGCACTCTTTTGGGAACAGTAAAAGAGTCCGTGCTTCTTTGAGTGGGCTTCCTCTATGGAAGACCTATGGAGATCACTGCAAAGGGCCTGCTATAGGGCAGAAAAAACTCCCAGAATCCTCCTGTGTTCTGTCCTCCGCCCACAGCCACCCCCAGCAACACTCATTCTCTAATCCCACTGAGCGCTGCTTTCAGTTTGCCCAAAGACCATGCAGGGGAACTCCAACGGACCAGACACACACACACACGCACACACACACACACACACACACACACACGTCATATCTCTCTTCCAGTCACAGTGACAGACACTTATTGAGGGGGCTTTGCAGTCTAAAATCTTAAACGCCAGAGTAGGGGAAATAAGTTTTACTAAAGTATTTGCAGTTTTGATCTGGATTCGTTGCATGATTCAAAAAGAAAATTAGATAAATGAGTGTTTCAGATTTACAAAACTAAAGATAACACTCCATGTATGGTATATATGGATTACATGTTTATTATAACAAAACAGTTGACCTGTTAAGGCCTTGGTTTACATTTTATTTCAAAGATACCAAACTACAAACTTCAGATTTTCTTTTCTTTTAATGGCAAAGAAAGAAAACTGCTTTCAAAAAGTACAGCTTTTGTCACCCTCACTCTCTCTGAATTACTCCTCTACGAGGAAAGCTGCAGTTTTTTATGGATCTATCTTAAATCATCCTGAGGTGTGTCTAAAAGGAAGAAGCTTCTCTTTGAATATTAGTGGCGATTGGCTGGAGGTAAACAGAGCATTAAATCCTGCAAAACTGTGGCAAGGCCAATATGGGCGCGGGACAATGGCTTGGCCCGGCATCTCTGAGCCTTTGTTCTCGGCTTAACAAAACTCTGCCGTCACACCGTTTTACCTCAATGCTGCCCTGTCGAAACGGCCATCAGCCCATCAGAGCACATGCAAAGCTCAGGACAGGCTGCGAGGGAAGAGAGGGAGGAGAAGAGGAATAAGGCAGGGGAGAAACGGGAGAAAATATGAGGGTGGGGAGAGGTGGGAGGGAAAAGAAAGATTAAGACAGAAGGAGGGAAAAAGAAGAAGAAAGAGAGTGCCAAGAAGTAAAAAAGTAAACATTTGGGGCAGACGAAAGAAGAGAAGGAAAAGATAGAAAAGGTGTGACAGCGAGAAAAAGGGATATAGAGGTGAAGAAAAAGAGACTGCAGTGTAAAAATCCTCCAAGGCCGTTAAAGGGGCAAAAAACGTTGAAATATGTGCTTGTGGGCAGTCAGAAGGGGAAAAATGCATAAAAACACAATAATACTCACCTCTCCCACTCAACCTTAATAAGAATATATGGTAGCTGGGAGGAAGCGCGGGGAGGTTGGGGTGGGGTGGGGCGCAGCATTTTGAGCTTTTGACGTGGCAGCGACAGAACTGGAGCAGCGAGATTCACTAAAAGTTTCATCACAAAGTCCTTATCTGCTTCCCTCCGAGGGCCACGGTGAGGTTAGAGGGAAAGAAGAAAAAAGAAAGAAACGGCACATCTGCGTCGACTGTGACCTGTCTGCCTGCCAATTAGCGTGTGTGTGTGTGTGTGTGTGTGACGTGTGTGTGGTGCCTGTGTACATCTGTGTGTGATATATATAGGCATGTGTGTGTATATTGTGTATACATGTGTGTGCATGCAAATGTGAGTATGTCTGAGAGTATGTGTACATTTCTGTCCAAATATGCTAATCTGGATGCACATGTGTGTGTAAAGGCGTGCGTTTGTGTGTGACATTGTGTGTGTCTGTGTGTGTGCACATGTGCACTTGCCTGGCATACATGTGTAAATGTTTGTGTCAGAAAGGCATGCTCGTAAGCTGGACGGTGGCATGCTTCCACCACTCTTAAAAAATTTGACGCAAACCAAAATAAAAGCAGCTCCCTTGACTTTTCCTCAGCTGGTAATTAATATGCATAGATCTAATTACAGAAACGTTGGTGGATCATAATCTTAAGAATGTATTTTCTTAAAATCATTTTTTTCTGGTAAGCAGAAAAATGCACGTCATGTCACCATTATTTTCAAACTCAAACTGCTCATGTCAGCCTCATAGTGAATATGATGAGTATTGAAGAAATTGCGGGATTGCGTGGCAGTTTGTGATTTGGCCTCTAAATAGCAAACATGGTTGAAAAATATTCCCACTATTATGATTCCGTCTATATGGAAGAACAAGCAAACAGTAGCTCCTTCAGTTCAATTAGGGTTGATTTTAAGCTGACTTATTAGCACTTAACCTCAAAACTTGACCTTATGTTCACCATCTTGGATGTAGTTCAGGATTTTAGCGCTGTGATTCGCCTACTCTTAGTTGCCTTTTCCCTCCCTCTTTCTCTCCTCTGCTGTCAGGTTCTGGCCTGCCAATTTCCACTTGAAGCTTGACTGGGCCTGATCTGATGCAAACTACCTCAGGGTGAGGTGGGGAAGTCGCAGGGAGGGAGGGGGATGTGGGGGGTGGTGGGGGGGCTGAGACTGATGAACAGTTATGTCAAGTCGATTTTGCACCATTGGGAAAAGGTAACCTCTCCGTCGGGGAGGAGATGGCGGGGGGAGGAGGAGATAAAGGTAACACACACACAAAAAAAGGCAAAAAAAAAGAAAATACAAGGCTAGTGGAGAAGAGGGTGGTGGAGGAGGAAGGTGGGGTGTAAGGGGGAGTGTGGTGGTGGAGGGGGTGTGTAATCACACCAGGGTGCACCCACTCTCTGCCGCTTCACCTCACCTCCCTCTGCTTACCACCCCGCGCAAAACGCTAACTGTCAGTGCGAGTACTAATTGCAGATGTGCCAGTCTGCCATCATAATAAAATCAGAGTCAGGGCGGACATTAAGCATGGCTGGCTCATTTGTGAGACTGCTGAAAAGGTAGCATAAATGAATATTTCATTACCTTAATTACTAAGGAATACTCCTTTCCGCCAGTCGTGGAATGAGTGTTGCTGTAACTAATTATGAAAAGTAATAACATTAGGGATACTGTGATTGCCAGTTTATAAGGCGGCGTCTGCTTGCTGTTGAGGTAGAGACCGTGTTGGGAAACATACGGCGAGGAGCGGAAGGAAGGAAGGAAGGAAGTGAGGGCTCGGTCTCGATCAAACCCTCACATCTGCAAAAAAAAAAGTGGGGTTTGCAGGGATGAATGGAGCTCTGATTATTTACCCAGGGATGCTTGTGCACGTTACAAATTGCCAAGTGGAGGTTTTAACAGGTATGAAGGGGCTAAAAGGTTGTGAAACTCAGATGACAGCTTTTTGGGGCATAACAGGGAGCTCTTTAATCCACCGTTTTTCTATGAATACAAACACAGAATATGAAAGGACACAGCTACCTGGGTGGCAAAGTGCAATTTGACAGCGCTGAAGTACCTGCGCTTCCGATTACGGTAAAGCGCCACAAGCTGCACATTTGCATCACTTCATCATCCCTCAGTCTTTAATGTCAGACACACAACTCAATACCTTCGTCTGTGATTCACCTCTACAGCCCGCTGGTGCGTCCCATGCCCAACTGTAATGTATGACCACTGATAAGGTCGTAAGGGGGGGTGTGAGAAAAAAGGCAGAGTACAAGGTCTGCTTTGATGGACATGCTAATTCCAATACCCCTAAGTAGTAAGAATAACAAAGTGCTAGAGAATTTATCTCAGGAATGCTGGAGCAAGACGGCCGGGCGATAAGGAAGTAGCTTTCCTTGGGTGGGGGAGAAGTAGAGTGGGCTGACTGGTTAGATGACTATACAGAAATACAAGAAGAAGAAAGATAGAAAAACAGCAGTCACATCCTCTGACTTTAAAACCAATCCCCAGAGAAGTTTGTAAGGCCACAACCAAAATCACAAAGCAAATACTAAACATAAAAAAAAACAACCTCAGGCCTGCGAGTCATAAAGCCTGGACCTAATCCAAAGACCAGGCTGTGTCTCAGGCCAAATCTGAGCTTGAGTGTCCATATTTGACCCGATCTTGGTCGTCTCCCACAAGGTTTCTAGGTCAGGAAATACCCATCCAGCCCTCTGCAGCCAGGCGTTTGTTCCCACAATCCAGCTCAAATAGGAGCCATAACCAAATACAGCCACAACTCACATCAGTCTTCTTTAGGCCAATAAATGAGGCGTCAATGGCGAACTACAGCCATAACCACACAAACCTCATTTTTATCCCTTCATCATGACTTTAAAAAGTAGATAATGATAATAATCAGAGCATCTATCCCTGAGATTCTGCTTCAGTGCCTTGTCCAAACCAACACCTAATCCTGGATTCCTACTTTGTCACCCAAACCAAAACTACAACCACAACCCCAAAGAGCTCAGCCCTGTCAGACACCGGACCTATCAGTGTTTACTCTCATGTATTAAACACGCTTCTCCTAAATCCTTGACCTCCTGCTTGACCACCTCGCCCCCCAAAATCCAGACCCAAAGTGCAGCCTGAAACCACGGAGAGCTGCCTCTCCGCTGCAGCCTCAGCCCCTGTTTGTCCTGCATGTCAGAAAGGCTGAGGACAGGCCTGTCGGTGTGATTATCCCCCCGCTACCTGAGGAGGTGTTTGTTTGACATTCGCGTTTGACAGCGACGGGACACGAGGCGTTCAGGAGAGGGGGCTCCCTCTCCAGTCAGAACTCATTAACACGTGAATTCACCTCTCAGAGTTTTTAACAGGGTCGACTTTGCTGCACATGTCCACTGACTGCACCACAGATGACATTTAAAAAGGAAGATATGCTCCATGTTTCAGCTCTCCTTGACTGACTCTTGCCAAAGGTTAAATGTATGTTTGAATAACAAGGAGGCCAGTGTGTAATTTCTGACCATTTCCTCTTTTCGCTGCAACCTCCGGTTAAGAAGGTGCTTGATCAACGCCGAGATGAAAGCGTGGAAGTGAGTGAAATTTGTACAACCGCAAAATGACCTAATTTCGTCCTAATCTCGCTTGGCAATCGGCTGCAATTAAACTGAGATAACACATCTGAATTCACTTCCACGTGAGATGGTGGGAAACGGGAGCACAAACCAAAGCAGACAAGTCCTCGTTAAAAAAAAAAAAGGTAATGAGAGGGGTGCACTTAGGTGGCAGAGAAGCGGGGCACCTTCTGAATAATAAACTACAGTTAGAAAGCAAGCCCTGATCAAATAGCATGTTCTATTATCCTGAATTAAAGGTAGGACTGTGTGCTGCAAAATGTTACGTCGTATGTGGAAAAGGCCTAGATTTCCAGATGTCACCATGCCTTAATCTGGTGATCTGTTATTGATTGTTCCACGCGGCCGTGACCTTGCCAGAAGAGCTCTTCCACCCGACAATCAAACATACATCAAAGAGTGTGTGCGTTTCCCTAAATGTGTGTGTGAGTGTGTGTGTGCACATTTGGCAGCAAGGGGCGCATGCAGATCGACGGTGCCGACATCAGAGCAAGAAACTGGAGGCTGCTTTCAACACTTGTTTGCACAAAGGTGTCATCTCCGAAGCAGCTGCCGCAAAAAGAAAGTAGGGAAAAAAATCATTTTAATGGGCAATTGAGGTGATTACTTTTTTTCCTCCTTTTCCTCAGAAACGTCATGAAGCTGTGCCCTGTTTTGTGGTTGACAGCAGTGATAAGTCACACACACACACACACACACACACACACACAAGCTTGAAACCAGCTGTGATGTGTTTGTTCTTTTGATTTAATCTATATCTGTTCCTTTGTTGCTCTATTAAGACGCAATCCTGTTTGTTAAGAGCACTTTAAAAAACAGATCTGACTTGACAGGTCGCTCCCCGTTGTGATCAATATTACTGAAATTTCTGTACTGCAGAGAACATGACAAACAGCATGCGATTGACACAGAAAAAGGGCGGGACATTTTATATGTATTCTTCCAAAAACTAAACACAATAAAAATATCATCTGCACACTGCAAGGTAGGATTGTATTAATACTATATGAAAAACTACATTTAACTTGGTGACACAGGCGAGGATGCACATGAACACATATATCATTGTTAGGAAAAGGAAGGTGTTTTTAAAGTTGTTTTTCGCCCCCCTACCATTTCATTATGAAATCTGATGTTAGTTTACACCTGCTCAGCAACCTGTCGTCTGTCGCGCCCAGACTCCCTCGCAAATGGGAAAAGTCGACGCGTGGAAAATGTCGAAAAATCACAGGCGAGACGCGGCGCAACAACTGAATAAGTGCAAACAGCAGGACGAGACGGAACGGATGGGCCAAATAAAGACTTTGCATTTTCACTTGAGAAAGACTCAAATGAGGCATGATATTTCAAAATGCATTTCCCTCCTACGCAATGCATAAAACATGCCGGCTTAGGGTAAAGAGTGTACACACGTAAATGAAAAGTCCAAATGCATGCAATTATTTGCCGGACCACTGAAGTTTCAATTTCTGTGTTTGCTTTTTGTCAAAATTGCAAGGGGTGAAAGGAGAAAACAGAGAAAACAAGGGGATGAGAGGAAGGAAAAAAGATACCGAAAACAAGCAAGAAGGCATGAAATAAAGTCAGGGAAGCAGGAGAAAGACATCTGCATTGCAACTTTACTTAGACTTGCGTGTCGCACAACAGGCATACATAACAGCGAAGGCGGGGAGTTGATGCGACCTGTCAAATCCTGAGAGAGAAAAAGAAGGGATGCAGGGAGGTGGGTCAGAGCTTGACAGGCAGAACGCCGCCGCCAGAAACACCTTTAAGTCTGTCACCTTTGCTCCATCACTCTCCATCTCTGCTTCTTTCACACCGTCCTGAGTCGTCTGCGTCCGAGCGACCTGAACTCCTGACAATCACTGTGTCACTGAAACAGCTCTCGGGGGCTATTTCCAACATGCTCGCATGATGCTGCAGCAACAGACCCAAACTACACTGCTCCTCCACTGTTAAACAGCAACGCCAAATTAGCATAATTGAACTCACAACTTAAATATCTCAAGTAGAAGGAGCAGAGCACTCGCTATAGTTTCAAGTGGCTAATAGGCATGCAAAACCTGATTTTTCTGAGGCAATTCCTTCTGGGGAAGAAGCAGAAGTTCAGCAACAGTTCAGCTGCCATGCAGTAAAAACTGACTTTTGCACTGATTACATGTACATCTGCCTGCCGTTTATTGATGCATGAACAAAATGCGAAAGATTAAGGCCAGAAAACATGCAGGGAATGCCACGTCGCTGCCTGTGTCACCACATTGTTTTCCACGATACATCATTATTGCCATTTAAACATAAAGAGAAGTCACAGGGGCAGAGTTGGCTCACTACTGGCTGATTCATGCCTCGGTGTTAGTCAGGCAACGGATCCCAGCCACCGCTCTCGCTTTCATCGTTCTTGGCAGTGGCAGTTGCTCTGTGCGTGTGTGTTTTTGTGTGTGTGAGTGTGCATCACCCCAAACACACTGCAACTTGCTGCTTTGCTTTTCCAGACCAAATGTGTCCCATCACAAAAATCACAGGAATTTTGATTTACCAAAACAACACTCAGCACCAACCGCAAGCGATGCAGCTTAAAGCCATTTTTATAAAGAGAGGAGGAGAAGGAGGGATGGCCACAGAAGGGATGTACAAAGAGTTAACCCCCCCCACAACACCACCACCTCCACCCATTTTCTCCAAAGCACGGGTTAATATCATGGCTGCCTGGTAAGGCATTATCCAGAACCTCTCGGAACAAAAGGCCTCTTTTGCAAACAGACTCCTACTTTTCCCCCAGTGTCCAAAGGTGTTTGCTGAAGTAAATCTGCCTAAATCCTGCGCAGCTTGGCCAGGGAGGAGGAGGGAGGGAAGGTGTACTGATAATCCTTCTTCTTAACCAAAAAGAAAAAAAAGTTCTGGGTGAGGAAAAGAAAAGAGAAGGGGAAGAAAGAAAACTGGAATCCATATCACATGATGCCATTTAATACCTTAGGTCCCCCCCCCCCCCCCCCTCCATCTCCCCATCTTTGCTTAAGATTTGCATACATCCAGCCTGGGAATTGGATGATAAATATATTGTGCATATCATTTTGATGTGTATGTTTACATAAGGGGATGTAACATAATTGTTTTTCATTCGATAGGTTTATAGAATGATGGTGTATTAAAGAATTCAGGAAAGGCTCATTTTGACTACAAAAAACACCTAAAAGAGCGCCACAAAATTTCTTTTTTTGACATTGAAAGCTACAAAGAAGTTTTGGAAGCACCTTACAGCTACACAGACAAGGGAAGGGGGGAAAAGCGCATCGCAGACACCTGCTCCCGACTCTTATCGCTTTCTTTGAGCACAATCCAATCGGTCACAGCATTTTTTTTCTTCTTTCTCTTCTTCTTCTTAAGTATGAGTTGCCACGAATAGTGTGGGCATGCCACCTCGTAACACTATCTGTCTGTCAGGAGGGGCCTGGGTCCCTGCTAGAGTGGGGAGGCTATAAAAGGCTTGTAACCAGGGGACGACCAACAAACAACCACAAACACCCTAGTTATTTCTCTTCACCACCCACCCACCCTTTTCTGCTTCTCTCCTTATTTTTCCCTTCCTCCTCTTCTTTTTTTCCTCCTCTCCTCTCTTGCTCTCCTTTTTTTCTCGCCCCTCTTTTCATCTCAGGCCCTTTTCTGATGCTGAATGCAAATGTGTAGCCCTGCTGCTGGCGGCGAAAGGGGCTGAATTGTGATTAAGAGGGAGAAGAAGAAGAAGAAGAGGAGCTCCTTTCTTTGTTCTCCCCCCGGGGGATGTTTACCAGGAGAGACACGGCGGATCAGATATGAAAGGCATTCAGGTCAGCATTGATGTGAGCGAAAGTGAAATCGTACCTAAGGCATTCCAAAGACCCGCGGTGTCAGGGGTCTGGGCTCGCGGTGCCTCTGCAAGTGTGTGTTCTCTGGCCGCCAGGCGAAAAATATCTTCACACAAGCAGGGCGGTCGACGATGGAAGAATGAAAAAAAAAAACGGAATAATAAAACAAAAGCAGAAAATGTGTCAAAAATGTTTTTTTGCTATTTTGGGGGGAAGAGGGAGGGGGGGGGGGGATGAAAGTTTTCTGTCCAGTGTCCAGGATGGAGTTGAGATGATCATTAGTTTTCTTTCTTTCTTTTTTTTTTTTTTTTTTTGGTGTGTGTGGTTGTGTGTGTGTGGTGGGGGGGTGTACAGCCACAAGCCATGCTATTTGCTTTTATCTGCCTTATCAAAGCGTGAAAAAAAACTGTGCATGTGTGTTGCTGTTGTGTGTGTGTGTGTGTGTGTGGAGCTGCTGTTGCTGAGCTACATTCCTGATTTAATTCCTTGTGGAAAGCACATATTAGAGGATTTGTTGAATAACATAGCAGCTTGAAAGCCGAAGATATCACACTGCGACGACTGTATCTCTGCCTCTCTGTGACACACGCACACACACACACACACACACAATAAAATAAAATAAAATGTGAATTACAATAACTGTAAATATACCAGCTATTTGACAAACCGATCCCGTGAAAAAATGACACCGTTACCCAAAGGGAACATCCTTTTTAGCTTCTATATACCAACGCCATGCTCGAAATCACAGTGATCTCGTAAGGGGAAGTCCATTCATTTTTATGTGCTTGGCTATATACACTTGACTCACACACACTTTGAGCAGATGGATATATTTAGCTCATGACGACTGTAGCCGAGGGAGAGGCAGGCAAAAAAAAATCCCCCAAAAAATCAAGAGATGCAAAAAAGCTACCGTATGCTCCGGAAAATAATAAGGCCTCACGCAGCACGCCAAAGTGCAAAGCGTAGTTGTGACAGGACAAATATGCCTCCTTATTAGCCTGTGTTGAGGGAAACCTGCTAGCCGTTTTACATGGGGGTAATTGGAATGTGTCTATTTTGATTCAACCACAAGGCCACCACGTTATAAAAATACTCCAGTGAGATTCATCCCCGGCTATCTATCCATGCGTGTATGTACACCACTACGCTCTGAGCCCCCCCCGCCCCTACACCCCACTGCTGCAGACTGATTCCTGCCGGTCCCTCTAATATCTCACAGTAATTATTTTACTTGCTTAAACCAAATAATCCCTTATTTCCCTCAACATGAATGCACCGCAGAACACTTTTTCTCTGCTTCTTCCTGTAGAATAAAAAAGCCATCGGGAGTGTAAGGTGTCTGCTCTGGCTGCACACAATTGCCAACCCGTATGGGAATGGTAGCAGTGAATGGCGCGGTGGACAACCCCCCGCCACTATTGACGGTATAAACATGTAAATGAAACACATTACCACTGACAATCAATTGTCCGCGAGCGCCCTGCGAAACCTGCCCTCCTCCTCTCCTCTTCTTCTTCTTCTTCTACCCCCACCCCCCTTTGCTGAGTGACGATGGCAAAAAGCTGCCCCTACCTTGAGAAGGGAAAATCTGGGAGAAAAGGGAGCAGGGAGGGAGGAAGGATGGGACATGGCAGGAAAGGGGGGAAGTAGAGAGAGAGGAAGAAAAAGAAGAGGAAGAAAGGGAGCACCTTGTCTTGCCCTATTTTCTACTGTGTGAGCTGCGAACACAACTTTAAAAAGGCAGAGGAATAAAGGAGATGGACAAATTGTTTAGACTGGCAGAGATCTGGCATTGTCTGGTTCTGAAAGCAAGACTATCCCCCCTCCCACACACACTCTATTTTCCCCCCACCTTAAGCGTGAATCTGTGATAGCCTTAATAACCACATTCTGACTATTATATCAAACTCCAGCAGCCAGAGAGAGAAAGAGACAGAGAAGAAGATTGGCCTCGTCTTTCGGCTTCCTCTTTTGCTGCTGCTTCAGATTATGCAATCAGTGCATTTCCGAGGGTATGTCCCAACACCAAAATGTCATCTGGGGTACGGAGAAAAATCCCAAAACAATTCAAAAAGTGGGCGACGCCGAATGGAACGTTCAGCGGAAACAACATCTATATTGCCTCTTTCTTTTCCTCAGACAAAAGCTGCCAGTTTGATGCAAAGAGTCTGCATAACATCCAAATCAAAAAACAAAGAAGATTTTTTTCCTTTTTTAAAAAAGGCATGTTTTTGATGCTTGTGGTTGAGCAATAAGAAAATAAGGACAGGTGTGCGCGCTGCTTTTCTGTTGGGCGCTCACAGCTGGATGTGACAAGCAACACCTGGCGAGGGCCAAACTCTCAAACACTTCATGCTGCCGAGATCAAGTTTCACACCAGGAGAGGAAAAGGGTTTTTATGGCGGTTTAACAGTGGGGAGCAAGATGATAGAAAAATATAATTTCTCAGGTTTCGTTGATTTTAAATATCGATGCCATTTCAGAGTCTATCAGCTGTAAGACAGAGACTGCACAGCGGCGTGCAGGAGGTTTGGATGAGGAGGGGATAAGTCATGAACTGTGGTTAAATACCACATGACAGGCTGGGCAGTGAGTGAGGAGAGCTACTGTAGCACCTCCAACCCTGAAGGCCAACAGTCATCTGGATGAGAATGTCATTGGTTAGACAACTTAGTGAGCAAATGCCTCATTAATACTAATTGGCAAGAATGCTGTAAATGGCCCCTTCCATTTTGAAAAAGCAGGAAAAAAATTATCTGAACAATTCCAGTTATTCTATTAGTGAGGACGCATCAAATAAAAAATGGTATCAGATCAAAATATATAACGCCACTGAGCCTCAGTTGCTTAATTATAACATAAAAACTAAACCAGATTTTGCAGTTTTTTAAAATAAAAATAATTACAGATGGCAATACAAATTATAATTTACATCAAAACAGGCTTGCTTATACGCTGCCACCTCCAAAAGCCATCCAGCAAAAATAGCTGTAATTGTACTTATTTCACATTTGTGTATATTCATCAGATTGGTTAGTTAAGGGAAGAAAGAGGGTTGTCAGGGTGCATCCGCCTTCCATCTGGTAAAAGATTTAGAAAAACCCCTCTGCGTGTGTCTGTGCACGCTGCATTTATTTTATTTTTTGGGTGCATTTGAGGCGTTTTGTTAGTTCCTGCTGGAGGAGTGCGAGTCTGTCCTGCCCGGCCGTCACCCACGCTTCCCCCTGCCATGCCATCCCTCCACAGAGCCAGGCAGGAAGAGGACAGGGAGACAGGCAGAGAGAGACAGGGGAGAGGAGAGTGGCCAAGCCTCAATAAGCCTCTGCATTCCCAGGGGGGAGGATTGAGGGTGAGGAGGGGAGGGAATGGGGGGGAGGGGGGGGGGGGTCATCATCATCTAGTTGTTATGGTAGAAAAAAGAAAAAAAGGGGCTCACATTTCCCATGTTAAAACTAAAATGATATCAAATCTATTTTTATGTACATTCTCCTGGAGGAAAGAGTGCCTACATTTTTATTTGAGATAAAAATATTCTTTACACACTCTGCCAAAGCTTACCATCGCTTGTCAGGTTTAAGGGTGTGAAAATTATATTTGCTTTGCTAATATTATTTTATCAAATGCTGCATTTGGTACAAAAGCCAAGGCTGGATCTCTCCTTCTCACTCCCCCCTTTACTAAACAGGTGGCCACAGCTAAACAGGCTGTCATGTCTCTAAATGTGTGTTATTATTCTGTTTTTCTTTGAAGTATGAATACTGCAAATGTACATTTATTTGTGTATATATATTAGAAATCTCTAGCTCCACTGTTATGCTCTTGTGCTATTTAATGTGGAACAAAATGCTTGTCTGCCATCGATTGTATGAAATCAATAAATGAAATCTGATCTAGATAAATAACCTGTGGGGGCAGAGATTTAAAAACTGTTGTGAAGAAAGCAAATAAAAGCCTCATCTGAGCAGCTGAATCACAGCCTCGATGTTTTACACACACACACACACACTGCTTCAGTTCGCCAGTGTGTTTGGAGCCTATACGGAATAATCAGGAATAACGGAGCCAGGAAATGTCACTGCAGATTTGCCTCTTGTGGGAAACTGTGCAGTCAAATGGAGAAAGAAAACCAACAAATCTGCACCTCCAGCGCTCCAGTCCAGACCCAATTAATGTCCAGCCTTCATCGGACATGTCATCCTATTTATGTATGATGCCTCCACTACAATAAACTTAATGATAAAGCTAAACAGAAACGCACAGGTTTAATAACTACAGCAACAATCACATGCCACCTCCTGTGAATTATTTCACCACTCTACTTGTCCCGGAAAACAGCGACAGTGGGGGTAAATCACTTGAAAATGTCTTATGGAGGTGATGTAAAGGCCTATATAAAGACAGAAACATCACGGCCAGCGCGTGGATTAAAGCAAAGCACAAATCATGTCACAAGATTGGACTTTTGCACCGAGCAGGCAGCATGAGCCTTCCCCAGCCAAGCGATGGTCTGAGTGACCGTTACACAGTCCCCCATGGCGGATTTTGTCCCGACGAGAAACGAGCCGGCACCGCTACGCTCCAACTTTCCTACATTCACAAGTTTCCAACTAACCTCTTTGCACCCTTCCAATAATAACCCCCTGAAAACACACATTTTAAAACCGTTATTTTTTAAAGATTCCAAAGGCTCGAAAGAGGCTGCACCACGGACGCATTTACGCACAGTTTCTCTCCCCGGATAGCGGTCCCTTTATCCCTGCGTAAAAGGAGAAGGCAGAAATGCGCACCAGCCGCGGACCCTCACACACACACGAACCGCAGTGAAAACCTTGAAACCAGGCTTACATCCAAAGATATCTCCCCCCTCCCGCCCCAATGGCTTGGTTTGTCTCCCCCGTGATTTTCTTACCGTTTTTCCGTCTCGGGTTGGCTTGTTTTCGCCTCTTACACCTCGGGCCATCCGCCATGATCTCTTGCTTCATTGATAAGTGTGTGTGGGATCAGATGGCAGCTCGCATGGACTCGATTCCTTGATTTCAGCTTGATATCTGACGGGAAACACACACACACAGCAGCACCAACAATGTGGGGATTAACGTGGAGGTCCACTTGGCGCCGGACGTGCGACAAGAAACTGAAAATGTAACTTGGATGGAGGGGCAGACTGTAAAAAAAAAAAGAAAAAAACCTTCGTGGGTGAAAGTATAGATAGGTAAGAGGATCCGTGCCCATCTAATTTTGATGTTCAGCTGATCGGCTCTCAGCTTTGTGGCATTAACAGCAAAGCAAACAGCAGCAGGAGAAAGGGAATTGTAATTCCTCTTATTAGGAAAACCACAATTCATTTCGCCAATGAGGATTGCAGCGAAAACACTATACTTACTGTCATTTCATTCAGAAAAGTTTCACAATCCGGTTTGTATTTTTCTCCACTTTTAAGAAAAATAAATCAATTACTTATTTTGATTCAAACCGGCAGGGTCTGTTCACTTTTGCGCTTTCAGTCCGGGCTTGGCACAAGGTTAATAAATCAAATTTGTGTCAAATTTTAGGGTCAAATCCAGAGCTTACATGTTATAGACGGCAACAGCGAGCTTGAGCCTCAGCTTGGACTGAGCCCTCACTGTGTGGTCTGATAAAAGTCATATAACTTCAATAAACACTTGAGTTCGCCTGAGAAGATTACACTTCTAGATTTAATAACCTAAATCCAAACCGTCTTGTCAACAGTTAATGAAGAAGACACGGGGAATAATTGTTAAAATGTTCCAAATGACTCCGGACTATAAGAAAAATCTTTAAGGCACAAATCGCGCATAAACAAAAGCCGTTACTGCCGTTATTAGGATAAGTGAATATTGACGAGAGGTTTTGTTTGTTGTGGGCACACAAACAGGCACTTATATAATACAGGCTGCAGAGACTCAGAGGGAAAACGGGGTGCATATCGCCCTTTCACTCCCAAGGATAGCGGTGTTGTGCTGCGCCAAACGCCGCGCAAATAAGCACATTTCCCCGGCTTCCAGGAACCTACAGGACGCCTCTACACCACGGAGGTTAAAAAAAGGAAAACAAATCACAACAAACGCACCTATTTCCACCTGTGCAGGTAAGGCGAAGTTGAGCTCCAACTCTGACGCGGGCGCGTTGAAGTTTATTGTCCAACCTTTCTCCGAAAAAATGCTATAAATAAAAAGTGAGGTGGCACATACCTGTTTTTAGGGGGTGTAAAGAAGTGTCTTGTGGATAGGAGTTGCGCGGAAGGTTGATACCCGAGCGCGTCGGTGAGCGGATCCTTTTCCACCGGTGATAATAAAGCCTTAGAAATAAAGCCTTAGAAATAGTTGGGAGGAGGGAGGGACCGCTATTCCTGCTAGGGCAGGTTTACAACTGATGTCTTACACCCACTCCAGGAAACAAACCTGGGTAGGGACTGACGTGTTACGCCTCTTCTAATGACATTTTTTTTCTTTCCACCTCCTTTTCTTTGCCGTGTAACACAGAGGAGAAGCCCCCTGAAACGCACGCCACCTATCTTCACGGGAGGGGATAATTGAGGAGAGCCAAACGTGAGCATCTTCTGGGTTGAACGTGAAGTTTTTTTTCCTCCCTCTCTCCTTTCTCCCCCCTCTTCCTCCTCTTTTTTCTTTCCCTCACTCTCCCCTCTCTTTCTCAATCTCTTCTCTTTTTGAGTGAATCCAACTATGTCGTGCTTCGACGCGGAGCAAAGAACAGGCGACAGTGTGTGTGTTTTTCTCTTCCTTTCTTCGTGTGAATGTGTGTGTGCGCTGGTGTAGAAAGGGGGAGAAACTTGGAGCGCGTCCACGCCGGTCGCAATCATGTAAGGATTTTTTTCTTTATTTCTATTTCCACCCCGTTTAATTTGCAGAAATGGCAGGGTTGATACGGCAGGATGCAGGAGTTGGGTTGGGGAGGCAATTCCACATATTCTTCATTATTGTAATTGGCTGCGACTGCAAAAGGTTTGGGGATCTTCGGATTTTATCTACACTGCAAGAAATGTCCGTCTGGACATTGTCATTTAGTATAAAACAGTTTTTTTAATGAGCCATGTGTGCGGATAGTTCCACTTGTTTCCATTAGATATACACTTCATTTCAGGGCTTTCATTTGGTTTATTATGGTTTCACTTGCTTTTAGGAAATTATTGGAGACAACTGAAAATGTTTTGGAAACAAGTTCCTCAACACCTTCAGTCAAATTTGTGACTTAATATTAGGGGGGGAAACAAGATTGCAAACGTAAAAAACGAATTAAATCACTGTAGAATAACTTTATTTACAGCGTAACACTAAATAATTGTTGTTTTATTACCTGTGATGTACCTGCAGGATCAACGCGTGCTGCAAGAACATCCCTGCTTGTGTCGGTGTAATAGGAATGCATGTACACTCCACATACAGTTACACTCTGGAGGGTGTGTGTGTGTGTGTGTGTGTGTGTGGGGTCATTAGCATTTTTGCACGTCTTTTTCCAATTGCACCCCCTAACGAAAATGAACCAAAATGAATCCCAAATAAACGTGGGACATCATTTAGCTATGACGGCACAGACTGTAACGCAGCAGTGACAGAGCTGACTGCAGCCTCTGTAGAAAATATTCTGATATATTCAGATATTCTAAAGAAGCTGAAAAAAATGCCATAAAGTACAATAAAGTGAGCGTAAAGTCACTACAGAGAGCCGCAGACACACTGCGAGTCCCTGCAGGAAGATTACAGGAATATCACAGGGATATTCCACGATTATTAGAGTGATTTTTCGTTCTGGACGCCACTTAACAGGATGAATCTCGCATTTATTAAAGAAGTCAACCATCTCAGCCATGTCTGACAGAGAGAGAGGGTGGGGGGGGGGGGGGGGGAGGGAGAGGGAGAGAGAGAGAGAGGAACCGCCCCCTTTGCAGCCCCGGGTTGTGGTATGTAAA